>DWLR01004920.1:0-11524 GCA_018246295.1 Papilio alexanor hazarajatica | reverse complement strand
ACATTGTCCATATGTATGCTCCTGTGTAGTGGGATAGTCAGTATATCTATATCTTGCTTTCAAGTTTCACTTCTACCATGTGTGACTTGCACACACACACACTTTTTTTCCAGATTTGATATTACGTTGAATTTATTGATCGTAATTATTTAGTTTAATAAGAGTAAATCTTTCACCTGCTTAGACTACAGTAGAAATAAATATATGAGGGTGATCAGGCAATCTTGGTGGACAGGGAATGGCAGGCAGGCATTTCGTGTCATTTCAGTACGAATGATTTTCGTCTAAATAATGCAAACAGCAACAACAACAAACAAGCCTCATTCTATATGCAAGTGAGTCCCCTAACTTTATCGAACGTCTGTAAACATGCAGGTTCGATGGAACGGAGGTCGATACAGCTGGATGATCGAATAGATCTCAATCAGTGTCAATGAATCCTATAAGCTCAGTGCGGACCAGGTTTCTCGAGCAAGTCTACTCTTGCGCACATGCCTTCAGAAAACTGTTTGGAATAATTTGTCTTAAAATATACTTACAAAAACATTATTTGTTCACCAAACATTATGTATAAGTAACGTTCCCTTTTTGTCAATTGATTACGCCTATCGAATATAAATAATTCATTAATTCTCATTTAGTCGCCGCCTTCGAAATGTTCACTAATAGAAAATTATTCTCGCCGAATTGATGAGTTGTCACAGGCGTATAGTTAAAATAAAACGGATCCAGGATTCATATCTTTATACGTGATATATCTAAACATTAGATGAACAAGGATGGTACAACTGTCTCTTCTTATCCGCGGTAAACATCCGCTGTATTTTGACCATAAACATACGTTTTATTGTTGCATTTGTAACGCATTTCGTATTTTGGTATTTTCATTATCAAGCATCTATACTTCCAAAATTTTGTAACATAACATTATCTCATCAGAAGGCAACGTTCGGGGACTCGACTGTGTGGTCATCAACAGCATATTAGTAACTGTGAAGGTTGTGCAACGCAATCTGTGAAAGTTGCAATTGGCTGAGGCGAGGTCCAAACGTAACGTGCTTGTTGTCAGTCGACATACAAACGCACTAGCGACTTGGTATCTCCTAGACAACACTGTACGTTATTGTATTTGTCCCACTTTATATTTAGTGAAGTTTTATCAAAATTACAAGTGAGTATTCCCTCTTTTATGTTATTCTGATTGGTTTTAATTCGTTATTTATTATATTAAAGAATGCTGCTTTTTATTTTACAACTCATATGGTGAACGTTGCGAGAATATATTTGGTATTTCATATATACAATCTCTTACAATAGCGATAAACATAGTATTTAATATGAACTTTTTTGTTATTTTATTTAAATATTTTATATCAGAGAATAAAATAAATGAAATTTGATTATTTACATATATTTAATTTTTTCTATATATTCAAAGTTATTCATTTAATATATTGCATATTATAAATGTTAAGGTAAAGTCCTGTGTTCGTCATTGTTCAAATAGTTTTTACAACACATATTTTTGCATTATATTCTTGAAGATGCACGTATTGAAATGCACCTCTTTAGTCCAACGAGGAGCATTTCTCTTATCACCAGTTTCACGTTGACATCCAGAGTATACTCAATAATTACTTCAACCAATTGAATTGGATCCATCCAATTGGTCGTTACTAATGAATAAAAATATATTTGTTTTAAAGCGAATGTCGTGTAGCTCCACCTCCCTCCCCCTTCTCAAAGTTCCCGTTAAAAGTAATTAACAATAACTTTAGACATACCACAACACTAATCAATATGATTCATGTTTCTTACAAATCAGTTCAATGAATTTTTTTCGCGTTAATCATTATTTTAAAGGAAACATCATAATTAGGAAATTACATAAAAATATTATCATAAGAAGATATAATCTTATTATAAGAAATGTACTACTAATGAGTGCGATACCTTTAATAAAAATTCATTATTTTTTATGCCGAAAATTAATTTTCTTTTGCATATGAGTATACTACCACTGCGAAATAAAACCATTCGTGAATAAAGACAGCCACAAAAATAAAGCAAAGAACTATGAAAACTATGGAGAATCCTTTTATAAAACACATTTTAAAAAAGAAACATGAAACAGGAGCACTAATAACAGCGGCGAGGATCAAACAACACATAACTACCAATGTAATCACGCCAAGCTTGGTTACGTATTTCCCTTTTGTGATAGCGCCGTGAAAAATAAAATATCCCGCTAATGTCAGCAGAGCTGAACTAAGTCCAATTAATAGTATAATTTTCTTTCTCACACATTCGTTTATTTGTTTGCATACGAAATTCGATAGAATGCTCTGCTCTGCGAGGCCGTATATAATGATTCCTGTTAGACCAATGATACCAGAGGTGAGTGCAAATAGGGCTATAAGAAATGTCGCGAGACGCAAACTTAAGCAGCCACAACACTTTTGTACTTCGGGTACTTTAAACTTGGAATCGGAATCTTCCATATTGTAACTTTTAAGCTAAGTGCATTGCTTATTTAAAATTAATTTGATAATATGGCATCCATCATGTTTATTGATATTTGCAAAAGGACAAATTTTATAAATCAAAAATGTTTGTATAATATTTACAATATTGACATCTGTCAAATTATTATCAATTTAAACAAATACAATGAAAACACATACAGACCCAAATATACAAATATAATGCGTCGACATGCCGCTGAGAGTTGCCAAAATAATTATATTAATGTTACTAACTATTTAAATTGAGTATTTTTATCCTATCTGCATTGACTTTTAGAATCTACTGCTTGGGATTTATCATTCGAAAACACAAATACCAACTCGCGGCATTAGAGTCGTTATAGAGGTGAGCCAGGTTGATTGGCCAAGACCATAATTTAGTCAGTTTTGAGCACAGACGCAAACTGGCTAGACTCACGATGTTTTACAAGTTGCATTTTGGGAAGTGTGCGCAGGAGTTACACGAGCCGATTCCCGCATCCCCATTATGGTAATTATACAACTGGTTTCCATCCTGTCACAGTAGATGTGCTGCGCGTTTGAACGAAGCGATTCGAATCGTCGTTCATCATGCGTACGGAATAGGATTGGAAGAAGTTGCCAGCGTTAGTGTTGCCATCCAATGATGACGTGGGTACCTTCAAGAGAAGAGGGAATAGGCTGTAACATAACTAGTGTACGCACTACTACGCTGTAAACTATGGTGGTGGATAGTGGAGTGACGTTGTGGTAGAAGATGGCGTACCATCTTCTACCACAACGTCACTTAACATCAGATGGGATCGTGGTCAAGCACTTGTTTATTCATTACAAAAAATCTTGTGCCGTCTGATTGAAATACCTATTTGAAAGACATATTCGTAGAACATCATGTCCGTCCATCCAAGTGGTCGCTACACGAGAATCTTTCTATCTATTGTGTCCTGTTCATTGCCACTTCAGCTGGCTATTTTATCGAGCTAATACGGATGTACGAATACGGATTTCATTAGTTTAGGGATACGCATTTTTTTTAAAGTTAAGTTACTTATTTATGATTGTAGTATACAATACATTATAAAATGAACGAAAAAGACAATGAAAATATTGAGTGAGATTCGAACCTGGGCCATTTGAATGGTGGTTAATATTTATCATGGCCATGCGTTAAGTTGTTTAAAAGCCATCTAGAGGGAAATTAGGATTGTATAACTGAACCCACTAAAATTCCCTCAGTGTCCACCCTCGAGTGCCTAAGAGAATCAGGGTACCATTAAAATCTCTAAACCCCCGAGATCTCAAAACGCACTCACACGCACGCAACGCACTGAACCTAAGAACGTCCCAGTTCATCGACAGTGAATGTGTTTATTTATACCAAGTAACAATAATTAAATTATTTAACAATTTCTCAGAATGATGTCACGGTACCTTCTCATTGTGTTTGCCGCGGGGGCGCTGTCAGCCCCTGTGGATGAACCGATACGTGTCGATCTGCCAGTGTACGAAGCTTCACAGACCTCAAGTGCCCACGTCAGCGAACCATTTGTGCCGGAAAACCATCCCGAATTGAAAATTAACAAAGAATCGGTCGTCGATAATTTTCTACCGAACAAGGATATCGCCAAAATACCGCAAAACACTCTGCCGGTAAGTGAATTTAACTTGTTTATTAAGAGTATTTTGAATACTGTTTTATTAAACACTAAATATATATATTATACCAGAAGGTGGCAAACGAGCAAGCGGTCACCGTAGTGACCACTACCCATAAACATCTGCAACAAGCATTTGCGTTGCCTACCTTTAATAGACAGAGAAGACAGAAAAATTGACATTTCCTTCTTCTATCCATCCCCCAAGCCGTATAATACCCTTCCTTCCCTTTCCTTATTAGAAAAGGGTGGAAAGGAGATGACTAAAATTAAGCCTCCGGCACGTCACTCCTCAGACTAAATGCAGAATACTTCTACTTGACGCCTGTCTTCTATGGGGTCACTGTTGAAATATTTTTATACACTGGTTACTGGTGGTTTTACTTTTAAACACTGATTATATTTTAGTCCTTTAGAGATAAGACATTTTTTAAAAATGGAATATAGAAACTGCCATCACGTTGACAAGGTCATAAATAATGTTAATATTATATTCAGTAAAGTTTATTTAAGGCATGAAAAATTTATTCTTTTTTTTTCGGACTGAACTTTCCGGTAGACTGTTATATATATACTAGCAGACCCGGCCACGTCTTGCTGTGGCTGAGTGATTTGGGAAGAACTTAAAACACAAAATTTGACACAAATTAACATAACATATCATTGTATTATAATTTTGTTGTTCTTATATTTCACTGCATTATGTAACTGTAAATTAGTAGTTAAATGGATATCCAAAATAATATACAACACATGAAAATAAAATGACTAATAATCCAGAAAAAGCGATGTCACGTAATATATCGATCAAAAAATCACATGCACCACGTGTAGTTAAAAAAAATTCAACGGTAGCGCCATCTATGAGGAGTCCATGATAAACGGTCTTACAGTATTCTGTAAAAAAAAATCTAATGTGAGGCACCATCTGTTCGAGATTTACGAAATTTACGATTAATAACAACAATCATCATTACTCGAAATAAAAACTATCCTATCTCTCAAGTTGGACCAAATTACACATTACTGCTAACTTTCATCAAAATCGGTTGAGTTGGTGACGAGTTCACTGGGAACATACATTGTGACATTGGATTTTTATATATTAAGATGCATCACAACAAAAAATGTATTATATCGATGTATCGATTATCGACTGGAATACGCAGTGCGACTCCTAATCCTTGGTTCTCTCGATTCGATTCGAAAAAATCGAGTTTAGTGCTCCAAAAGAGCATGTTAAATACTAAATAAGAATAAACCTGATATCTTGTAACAGTATTCCGCACTCTGTAGTGGTATACGCACAATATAATAATTATAAAGAATGGCGTAAGGGGTTACCAATACAGAGTGTTAAATTGACTTAGTATTAAAAACTATTTTTATTGATGAATAAACGAATGCTAAACGACAGTCCCATCAGATTTTAAGTGACGATGCGACTAAAGGATGGAACGCATTAATTTAGTAAATGGAATAAATAAATATTAAACAAGTTGATGGATATATTGTCTATGTTTCGTGAAATTTTAGTTTTACAATTTTAGATCGGTGCCGTGAATCATGGAGGTGGTTTTCTTTCTGCACCAGTGACCACACTTGAAGGCGCTTTATTGGAAACTGAAGGCTTAGGAAGCAAGACTCTTTCAATCAACGATAACGCGCAGAGTGTTGTAGCTGGTATATTCCAGGTATTACCTTCTTACTTCACCTTTCTTTTTACAATATTGTTCAACAAAATCATGAAAATAATACAAACGTATAAAAGACTGTACCGTTCTTACGTGTATACCAACTGTTCGTACCTGGCGTCGCCTGGCTGAATTTAAACACTGCCTGTTATGATTCTGGCAGGTGTACATCTAGTGAATATTAGCTCAGTAGCTTTATAACTTTAAAACATACGAATTCTTCCTATTTATAATATTCGTTTTGATTAATGTATTATTCAAAATAAGACATTGACAGAGGAGCGTAATTTTATGGTATTGATGAATAAATCAGATTGTGCGTGTAGCACGCATAGACTCGAGAGCGGAAGGAGTTCATTTTCACACAATTTAAGTGTAAAATTGCATTGAATATTCTCACCTTGAGAACAGCATGTGGCTATAATCTGTAGTTAAAAAGGATGTGCTTGTCAATGGGTGATTAATAGTCAACAAGGGCAAAGATTGTAGTTTGTGGTCACTCTAATTTTTTTTTATGCAAATGGATTATTTCAAACCAATTTTTTACCTGGTTAGACAATAGACAAACAAGTAAAACAATCACAAGTTTCTTTACTCTAATTAACCCTGCAGTCGTTTTGAATTAAAGAATAGTTCTACCCTAATATTTTAGGTATAGAACAAAACGGTCCACATATTGTTAAGTAGTGCTTTATAGGCCTTTTAATCTGTTATCCGACAAATGAGTATAAGAACGAAAAAGATAAGAGAGGTATATCAAGATATAAAGATAACATCAAAAAGGTACATCAGCTCTCGTTGGCAGATCCAGTGGTAGATAGAGAGGCTAATAGACTCAAGCAACAATTGCTTGTAGCAACTCCTAACCTTAGAAGGGTGAAGCCCCCCTTAAAATGTGCTCAAGCCTCCTCTCGAACCCCAATTATCCGCCGCTTGAATTAGCCACTGTCAACAATTAAAGAAATATTTACTTTAAATAAAAAAAATATGATATTTTTTTGACATATAACACCAATGCAGAAATTTTAATAAACTATTTTAAAAACTTGCCGCTGCCGAAGCAACGGATTGGGTTTCAGTTTCAAGTAAAAATTTGTAATGATTAAAAATTCTCTTCCAGCCGAAACCCATCGTAGATACTATCAAAGAAGAGGAAAAGTATGGAAACAATGGCGATAAGTTTTATGGTGCAGGAAGAGCTATCGTCAATGGTGCAGAAAAAGTTTCCACTTTCGTCAATTCAGTTCTTGAGGTGAGTTGACAATAAAAAAGATATTTTAAAGACGTAGACACACGACTACCTAATGAATTACTAATTATTAAATAAGTACGTATATAAGACATTTTGACTTATCTGAAAAAAAAAATTAAAATTTTTGAAGTTCGGAAAAATGTAACGAAACGGGACGCAACAAAAATTTAATTCGAGTTAAAACATATTTTCGGCCAAGTAACTTGGTCTAGGACTAACCCGGTGGCTTTTCCTTGTAAATGTCATTTCTGGACACCAATAAATAAATGTACAGATCATTTAACAGTTACTTGCTACGCTCCGACTCTTCACGTATAATTCTAAGACCTTTTATTACAGAAGCCCTTTCGAAAAGTCCACAATGGCAAACGACAGACATTTAGGCCGTATGTTTTTCTCCACCGTTTAGTGAATTAATAGGAACACATCTGTTTAATTTTTTTTGTATTTCAGGTGCCTGTTAAAGTTTTTAGGAACCTGACCAGAAAAGCTACGGAAAAATTGAATTATTTAGGAGGAAGACTTATCGGTTTGTAATTTAAGACTTTAGAATTGTAAATATGATATGGGTATTTACTTGAATGTTTTACAAATTATTAATATAATTTTATAAAACATATGCGGTTTGATTTCGTAATATAGTTTTTCTTAAAGTAACATTTAAATGATTTTTGAAAAGGTATAATATCAAATACTAGGTTCACGCTGAAAGTTTTAAGACCTGCCCAGTTGGATGCACTGGCCAAAAAAGAAGTATTTGAATTGTCATATTGAACTCTATGGAAGACCATATATATATTTTTTTGTTTGTCTTTTGTTTTTAAAATTTGGCGGCAATTAGAAAATCGTCTCACATCAAAATTAATTTAACACGGGGAAGTTTTTGTTCCACAATTTATTTCAATTATCGGTGTGGTCTAAACAAAAAACAATGCTAAGAAACTATGCAAGAACTTCAGGCGGCATTTCATGATGAAGCTCCTGTGCCATTGGTTACACCTGCTTAAGTGAGTTAAGGCGTGGTCGGGAACACCTCACAGACAATTCCCGTGACGGGTCATCGTATAACAGCGACTACTGAAGCTACGATTAATGCTGCGGAGCTCGTGATTGAGAATGACAAAAGAGTAACCTACCAGGTGATTTGGACAAGCGTAGGCATTGGTATGAGTCAAGTAAAGGAAATACTTCCTAATCCTCTTGGTGTGAGGAAAGTTTGTGCTCGATGGAAGCGAAAAACGACGGTGTGATGATTATCATGTAGTGCTTGAAAAGTTTGTTTATGCGCCATTTCAAATAATATAAAGATGTTATATATATTTCCATGCCTAATATCGTTAAAATATTCATAAGTTTAGTAACGGATTTGGCGGGTATAGTAGGACACCCATAAGGTAAATGTGATGTTTGATATGCAAAACTGATTAGTATTTTACTCGCATGTGTATGCGATAGATAAACGAGTGATTGTACTATTTGAGGCCACTTGCGCGGCTGACAAAACCCAAGTGAGCACCTCTTTTGCTAATTTTAAGCTAATTGTTATTTAAGCCTCCAAAAAGACGGATGGAAGATCTAGCCGAGTTTACAAATTGAGGGTGGCAAGGAATAGATCTTTGTGGCGATATTGGGGAAGACCTACGCCGCAGTGTAGTACATTTAATGGCAGGTGAAAAGATGAAATAAAAAACAAACCTCATTCAGAAGTACTTTATTTCATATTTACTACATAACTCTTTTTCTCTACGTAAACATAGACATATAATTAAATGCCATTTTCATTTTACAAAAAAGCCATACGATTGCTAAAATAAAATAAAATGCATTTACTACTAAAGAATACTCGAGTTGCATACAATAAGAATACTAAATGACATTTTAACGTTGACAAGAATTTTTTCGGTTTATTCCTCTATCGTTAACAGACTTTTAAAACGAAATATTAAAAACAAAGGTAAATTAAGCCGACCAGAGTTTGTGTTAACAAGCTACACATTTATTAAGTTTAACAATTATCGTATCAATACTTCTGTGATATGATCAAAAGATTTGAATGACGTACTACAAAACATCAAGTATTAGATTTATCAGAATTAAAGAGCTACTCGTAAAGAATCTAATAACATCTATCGTTTAATATACCAATGTTTTGAATATTTATGTGGTTACTTATCTAAAAACATCGTGTTCGATTTATACTCGTAACAATTTCTATAATTTATACTTACATTAATAATTCATATTGATTTTTAGTATGTAAAATTGATTATTTTTAAGACTTCAAGTATTTGACTAAAAATTAAAATGCCTTTTTTCTTTATAAAGATGAAGAACAATTTGAGTTCATTTCTTAACTATTTTTCGATTAAAATAATATTAAATTAATTATCATAAGAATCTACTATTTTATTCAATATGAAAATGATTTTCGTTGGTAAATAAAGATGATTCAAAATAAGATAATACATAAATAATTTGAGTTCATTTCTGAATTATTTTTCAATCAAAATAATATTAAATTGATCATCATAAAAATATTTATTTTAGCCAATACGTAAATTATTTTTGTTTGTAAATAGAGATGATCCAAATGAAAGGAACATCGAAAACATAAACTATTATTTTTAACTATATTTCGATTTATATAATAAGTGATTAAGATGCCATATAAATAAATGAAAACAATATAAAAAGAATAATCTGTTATTTTTTAATATTTACTTATTACTATAAGGTATAATATAATATAGTTGTTATCTAATACTAGTGAAGTTTTTACAAGCACGACGATATATCATTTGTTCCGTCATCGATATCCGGAATCCATGTTGAGTTTTGCCTTCCGTTTTCCTTGTGTTCATCCGGTCAAGCGAGCTCCTCTCATAGGTTTTAGGCTATTAATATCTATATTATGTTAATATATATGTCAAATATTATTAATATAATTATGTCATAGGTTATTAATTAGACATTTCAATTTAATTTCAAATGTTAAAACGACAAGACATGACCTATGTTAAAAATTGAATTACGATTATAATGGCGATATTCATTTTGGTTGAAAGGCGTAGAAGTGAAAAAAATGCTATATTATACCTATCTTTAAAGTGAACTATTCAATTTATATTAGCAAAAATGTCTTCGAATCAGGTAGATCATTAAATGAAAATTGGGCGAATCGTTAAATTTTTGTTTACACGTTTAACTCTCATTTAATTGCGTTGAACGATACACTTTTATGTTTGCATGATTCAAGTTGGTTGCTTCATACAAATTGAAAGGGATAAGTGAACCATGTAATATCGCCAGCCATTAGCAGATCAGTGGGCGGGGGAAGGGGGCTAAAGCCAATAACAATCTTAGATCCGCAGTATTCATACTCAATGGAGTATAATGCTCTAGTTACTGTCGACATGATCGAGGACCGAAAAGTCGATGTATTTCTGGGAACGCGTACGTCATGGACGAGTAAGCTGCAGTTTCTGCACCTTCTCGATGTACGTCTTGTTGTGGGACTTCACCATGTCCCGCACGTTAGGCGGCATCTCATTCAGAAGTGGGAAGTGCCCATCCTCGACATCGTTGCGACGATAGAATAACATGTACGGCGTGTTGCACGGTCTGAGGTATTGGATTTCATCATCGTTGCACTTGGCTACTGTGTCATCGTTGAAGAGATACCAGCCATCTTCGCTTTTGGCCAAGGTATAGTAGTGGCCCGATGACAGACAGCTGCCCTCGTGCACGATGGCCGCGTATAGCGTGTAAGTGTTACGAGTCTGGCTCGTTACAGTGGGCAAAGTCACAGAGTGATCGTAAATTGTAGGCGACATCAGTTTCTTCTGGGTTAGCATCGTCGCATCGAATCTGGTAATAAAAGGTACCTATATTAATACATGTTAGCGACTGCGAAGACATTTAAATATAACAAATAACAAGTAATTTTATATAACACGTTTTTATAATCTTAAAAAAAACCGACTTTAAATTTATATGATTTAATTCATTAACAATTTTTAGTCATTTATAATAATAATTCATTTATTACGTCAATTCATTATATAGTGGGATACCTTTCAGTACATCGCTAATAGCGATTTCGCGATGTCAAGTTTATAAAACAAGCTGTGGTCAATCTCACTGCAGCATGGTCGATTTTCAGACGTTCGGTGATCCCTCGTCACAATAAATATTCAAAGGACTTTAGATTAGATTAACATATAAACATAGTGTAATTAATAATAAATTTAAATTGTCAGTATTTGCTTGGTTCCATTCATATTTTATTAAACCAATATATAGAAGAAAAAGTATGTATATACAATCAGAAATGCATGTTTATTTTTGCCTAACAGGAGCATTATATTCTTCGCGGGTATGTTGTATGTATATCCGTTCCAATATATATATATATATATA
>DWLR01004919.1:0-11526 GCA_018246295.1 Papilio alexanor hazarajatica | reverse complement strand
AATGAAGAAATAAAGTAAATTTATTATGTGTGTTATGACTGGCAACGTTGGTAAAAAAACGTCTTAGACTCACTTGTATCGTCCAGATCAAAAAAATACTAAAAAAAGGTGATATATTAAGTATCCGAACCGAAGAACATAGTAAACCGAACGTAAATAATATTTAATAAAAGATTTCAGTGATGACGTCTAATTTAAAAAGAAAACAAGTAAAAAAGCTGAACTATACCGATCAGATTACAACAGATACACAAATCAATATATCCATTTGTATTTGAATCCATTGGTAATCGGATATTTGAGTGTCCGCCGCGGATTTGATTCCCACAACAGGATATAGCTTGTACGGCTTTTCAATATCCAATTGTAGATTACTGAGTAGACTTGTTACGTTGTGGCTTATCCTTTATTGTATTTAAAAAAAATACTTAAACAGAAATGATTCAGATTTTCACTTTTATAGATATCATTACCGAAAAAGTATATTTAAACTTATTTTCAATGTAATGTCTTTTTCATACTATTCTGCATCTTGTGACTATAGTTTATTAGCAAAACGTTTATTTTGCATTATTTGTAAGACTTTCGAACTAACAGATTAATAACATTCGACCAACAGATTTGGAAACTGACGTTTTCTGATTCCAATACTGATTTTCCAACTAAAACATTCGTACTTCAAAGTTCTGAACTAAATATGATGACAACAACGAAGATAGAGAAGTATGCCCGGAAGGTATTGTTAGACTAAAAACGTATGTACAAGCTTAAAAACATTACAATCAGTATTGTACGATGCACAAAAGTACTAGTAAAAAAAACAAAAAGGGAAATACTCTTTGACATTTTCAGGGATACCTTTGCCGTAAGATATTTTGTCGAAAATGGCGCCTATTTCTTCTGGATTCCCGACCTCCACTGATATCTGGTGCGAAGTGGTGAGAGCGTCGAGCTTGAACACGCTCTGCACCTCATTCAGCACGAACACTTCCATCAGCTTCCACGTCTTTTCCACCTACGAGCAAATGTTAACTTCTATTAAAAGTAATATATTTAATTTGAAAGAAAGATAAATCTCAAAAAATAAAATCATCATAATGATAAATCACGGTTAAGGACAAACAGATCTGAAATTACATTCTCTAATTTCTTTTTTACAAAAACAAACCCGACGTCAAATGTTTATTTCTTTAATTCATTTATAGCCACGGTGCGTTTCATTACAAATCCTTTAAACCTAAACAGTATGTGTCTATAAATTTTCGGCATATCTTGAGAACCCAATATTCAATGCCATTTAAAATTAAATGGGACCAACTTGCGAATGTCCCCTTTCCAACAAGAAATAAAAAAGATATTAGTTCATAAATTTCTCAAGTTTTAAAACTACATTCTTTTTTCTTAGTTGGTGAAAAATACATAATGAAACAACAATTAATATAATAATTATGACTGGTTGGGTGGATTTTATAATGGCTACAAGTGGGCTACAAGCCCATCGTCGTAACCTTACGTATTACATTTAGAATTTGGTATGGTTATAACGACATATAAGCGTAAAGGCTCCTGTAAGTTGATTCTAGCAAGATAAACACTAAAAACCATAAAACAATTTACATAGTTTAAATCAAAAAAATGTTTAATGCTGGCTAAAAACTTTACCAGAATAATAATTATCAAGTTCACTTTAAAATTAATCACGTAAGAACTCTGATTTGGGGGAGTTTTCCAAACCCCCCTCCCGCCTTGAGTTCTTTAGCTCCCTTAGTCCCCTTCTTCGGATCCAACAATGTATGCTTAGTGTGGGAGATGGATGGAATACTAATTTCACTCACAGTCTCGAGTTCAGTTAATGAACTAACCAAATAATAGAATTCGCTCTCTACGTCAGCAAAAAACACTTCGTTTTACTTAATTGTGTAATGTACTGACCGCGTCAACAGCAACGTACTCGACGTAGCTGGCGAAGCCCTCGTTGAGCCAGATGTCGGACCACCAGGCCGGTGTCACCAGGTTGCCGAACCACTGGTGCGCGATCTCGTGTGCCACCACCGACGCCACGCGAGCCTTCGCTGTCGTCGGTGATACTCCCTCATCGTATAGCATTGCTATTTCCCTGTAATTTTTTTGATGATTAAATCAAATGCTTGATTTATTGTTTATTAATTGCTGGAAAAGGTACATTGTTTGAGTCTTCCATCCTCCTCCATTCTCCAACGCATCCGGCTCAACAGATCCAGCTCGAAGGACCAAATTTGTTGTTATTATGAACGGAGGATAACGAAGTTTAAGAAATCTACTCAGATTATTATATCAATAATCTATCTCTAACCAGTTAGTTATTAAGGGTTCAGTACAAGAAAGAAGGCATTGAGGATACTTCTTTTGCACTGATCGCTGGTTGCTTAAATGATAAAACTTCTCTACCGGCAGTAGATTAATTTAATTTAATTAGAACAATCTTTAATTAAATTTATATAATTTTTTTGGTTAATAATTTTACAATACATTGTAAGCAAATAGGTGAAATCAAAGGAATACAAGTACGAAAGCAAATAATATTATAAAATACGAGTAACATGAAAGCTGTCTATCTGACAAAATCGTTAAAGTGAACAATAGAAGCAATTGGTGAATAGCACGGAGGGTGTTAATAGATCAGTGGTCTTGTCGTGTAATGCCTCATTAGGCGCCCGCACTGCCCATTTATTTTCCCTCTCAAATATAGTTAGGATTTTCTACATCGGTTAATTTCGCACATAGTCGAAATTGCGTTTGGTTTATAAAATAGGGAGAAGCATTCATTTAGTGCGGTACAAATTTATTTAACTTTTGTTAAAAACAGAATTATGAAAATGTACCACTGATTTTAAGAGAATTTTCGAGATTACTTTTTTCGTGAAAATATTAGTGGATGAAAATGATTTCAAAAATTTCTTGTAATCATTCTAATTAAGTTTAAAAACTTCTGCTAGGACGTGGTTAACGAATGATTGATAATAGATTAATTAATATGTATGCAGCATAGAATATACATATGTGCTACGGTAGGTATATGTTGTACTAGGACGCCATCATTTTTATTATCGTAAAAAGATCGTAAAGGCGTACCGTTAATGAAACCCTTTTATCGGTAATAGATATGTTCCATACTTAATACCTTAACGTCTGTATTGCAACTAAGCTGCAACTAATTGCAACCAAACAATACTTTGAGATCTTAACATTATTCCGATTTGTAATGAACATGAAGAAGAAGCGTCTACTAGACTATTAAAATGCCTGACTAATAAATAACTGTACTCTACACATATCGCGTTAATGCTATAAAAACGTCTTGTAACGTAAGACGTTCCATTTTTTTTTTTTCATATTTTGTGGCAATTTAACGAAATTCAAAGAGGGACACAACAGTAGCAAAAACATAGCGCTATAGACACCTGTGTTTGTGGTTTACCTGCAATAAATACGCTTATACTGGCCTTATACTTTATTGCGTAATAAAGCGCTACACTATGTTAGCTTTGACGCAAAAGTATTGTGGCTTGCTCCTTATTCCCATCACGTCGATTCGCCAAATCTAAATTACGAAACGATTGGCAAAGACCGAAAATTCAAATGAGGAAAATACTTGCAAGTTCCCCTAACTCGGTGACACAAATAAAGTCTCTACATTCGATTTCATTTACAATATCTTTCCATATCTTTCTTAAAACTCAATTTAAACTACTGCAATAATTCACATATACAAAACCATGTATCATTCATAGTTCATTTCCATATCTATTAAAATCGAAAAAAAAAATACCCACTTCTTTTGTCATACAACTAAAACTTTACAAGTACCCTAATTAAAATTATGTGTTGAATCGATTTTTCTGCAACTAATTTTAACATTTGTAATATTTTCACATGCAAAGATAATTATGATACGTAAGTATAAAAATAATAAAATCTTTCCATCATACCTGAAAGTAAGTAATCCCCAATTTTCCATAGCACCAGCTTTAAAGTCCGGTAACGCCATCATGTCAATTTTAGGCAGAGGAAAATCGATCTTATAATATTCCTCTAAGAACTTTAAGATCTTCGGTCCTATGTCCAAGGCATAAGTGGCAGAGGGCAATGCTTCCTTCCTCGCCCATACGGAGAAATTATGGTCACTCATGTTGCCGAAGTCAGTCACCGCGAAGGCGACTAAATATGTTGACATCGGGAGAGATTCCGCGTAGTGGTCCCAGACGTAACCCTTGAGGGATTCACTGAAATAATTATAATATAATAATATTGAAGGACATTATTCACACACGGCCATCTGAACCCAAACTAAACAGAGCTTGTGCTGTGGAAACCAGATAACTGATATACTACATATATTAATACTTTTCATTTGTAAATACATACATATATAGATAATTATACCCAGACACAGGACAAACAGACATGTTCATGCATACAAATGTACTATGACTTACTATATTATGAATTACTATGACTTATTCTCTTTGTAATTCTTCAACTGTAATAAACATAATGTTTAAATAAAGAAAATTTGTAGAAATCTAAATTGTCTTTTATGCTGATCCTCCCGATTTCATTCGCCGTGAAGTCGAAGAGTTGTAATTTTTTGTTAAATAGGTTAAAATTTGACGTGTTCTGTGTATGCTAAATAAATAATTTTTAATCCTAAAAGGATTATCGATAGCATTGCCCTTGGTCATAGATAATGTATACCTATGCCTGAATTTATTTAAAGATTAATAAATGGGTCAAAGCGTACAATCTGAGTAAGAAGTCTAAGATACAGTTATTGTATTATCATTTAGCATCCTTGAACGTTTTGAACAGAGTAATAATCTTTTAAGTTTTTTAACAAAAACAAAACTGTCTTGCTGTAGATGGATACTGGCTATAGATATAGATAGACGTACCATAGTATTTCTCATTAAAAATACCAACATTAAACCCAAACAGGGCTTGTTGTTAAGTAAATCTCAATTATCATATATAGGTTATAGATTAATCAATTACGAACTTCTAAGGTTACAAACATAAAAATAAAAATTGAGATTGTCCTTAAAAGTATTACAGTTTCTCTTATTTGAGTATGTTTACTAAAAAAATGAATTCTCCAAAATAAGCCCATATTACCTAAATAAACGCCTATTTTGTCTCTAATATTATGAATGTTTTTTTTTTATTGTTTTAAATAGCAAATAGTTACGAAATACGTCTTACTGTTTCCGTGTGGCGACGATGTTCATGTTGGAGACTGAGGTCATGTTGCTGGGGCGCGCGATGCTGATGGTGAAGCGAGCCTTTAGCGCCGGCTCGTCCCAGCACGGGAACGCGCGCCGGGCGTCCGTAGCTTGGAACTGCGTCACTGCTATCCATCTGACAATTAAACGATTCCGAAAATTTTATCCCAGATGAATCCATAAACTGCGGCCGAACGATGATAGATTTTGCTTAACTTTTTGGAAAGACAATTATTTGACTATGTTTATTAGTTGCCGATTTTTGCGCTTGCTTTTTGGTTTATTAAAATTAAAAGTATTGGTCGGCTGTCATGTCTAAGCCTACTTTTTCCTGTAGGTTTCCTAAACATTAAAATCGAACTTTTACGAATCAAATTCGACTTTCGACGGCAAATGAATTTCGAGCGTTATTATGTCAGTTTGATAAAGAAATGTCCAAATTTAATTTTCGAAAGGCTGAATTTGATCTGCAAAAGACCTATTTTGATTTGTAAAAGTCTAAATCTTGTCCAAACGAACAAATTTATGTAGTTTTTTTGTTTATACGTATACAGAAACAAGTAATAATATTTGCAGCATCAAGGTGGCTCGCGGAGAACGCTTCATCAAACTACAGCGCACGCTGACACTTTCGGAATATAAATGATGGCATTAACGTATCGGCTTTGGAACACGGAACACATTTATTGGCCTTTGTCGATGTGAAATATAGCTTTGTGTTTTAATCGCAATTTCTTTAGTAATCAAGAGATTAAATATGAGCTATATTTAATAGATGATCACTGTCGCTAACGTGTCCAAAAAAGTATTATAAATACAACTACTTCTTAGGATTGCATATCAGAAAATGTTTTTGTAAGTTATTACAGGAGTAGAAGTCTGCAACAACAACGACAATTGAACGAATGACCCACTCGACCAGTTAAATACTACGACCTCAAAGAAGACAGGTGTGAAATACAAATTTTCTGCGTTTCGTATGATGAGTAGTTCTAGTTCTCTTCATCTACTCACCATTTTCTAATATGGAAAGGATGGGAAGGGGAGGTGGATTCCCGAGGTGGGGTGGCATCAGGCAGGCGGCCGGCAGTGAAAACTATAGCCAAAGCCAATCACGGCTTTGGCTATAGTATGAACTACAGTACAGTTCACGACACATGGAAGAGTAGTAATCTAAAACTACTAAACTAAAAATTGTGCCGACTCTACGTAGATGGGAATAGGGGAGGGAGGTTATTGTTAATTATTACTTACCGTTTAACTTTCTTCTCTTCGTAAGAACTTCTGTAGAATCCGTGGAGATTATCATTCAATATGCCCGTGTACGATATATTCAAATAATACTGTTTCCCCGCTAACAGCGGTTCTTCTAGTGATAGAATTTGAAATTGTCGAGGAACATCTTCCGTCCTACTTAGTATTTTAATTTCCTTTCCATTTTCTTTTTTCAATAGCTTCATACTGTGATACGTTAATTCTACACCGTGAAATGTTATTTGTTTAGTTTCATTTTTTACTGTTACAACTATACTTATTTCTCCATCGAAGGTGAAATTGCCTTCCAAGATGTATGGAGTTAGTTTGAGGTAGTACGTATCTGGTTTGACGTTTAATGGTAGACGTACATCCGTTACTGTTGGAATTTCTTCCACTGTAGTGGTTTCAACTAAGGCAGTTGTAGTTTCTGTTGTTACAATAGTTTTATTGCTATCAGTGGTCAATGGTATAACTAATAGTTTAGGTTGGTCACAGTGAGTTAATTCATATTTTGTCACATTAGCTAATTGGTCAGCCCTCGGACAGGCCGCAAAATTATATACTAAGAAGACAGTCGCCACTAAAGCTAAAGCGAATATTACTAAAATGACGAAAGCAAGGCTCTTCGAGAGATAAACGCCTCGTTTTGTTTTCGTAGAGAAGTCGCAAGTTGGCGGGTTCCCATCCATTATGGTAAGAGGTTCACGACCGTATTTCATCACACCATTTCCTTATCTGTAACAAAGAGAAAAAATAATAAATCAATAGATTGCAACAATGAGTTTTTAATATATTAAAATGTTCCAGCGTCGATTAATAAATGAACATGTAATAAGATTTATTTTATTTGCCGCCTTGACAAGCAATTATCGCCAACCATATTATTAAGTTTGTTTATGCGTGTGGCAATAATTCTTAAATATTCTTTAATGTTATCGGTTGCAGTAGTCTGTAAAGAAGTGCCATCGCTCGGCTCTAACACTTCTAAGTACTGCTTGATAATGCCTCCGAAGATTTTCCATATGATTTTTATTTTGCCTATCTATATATAAATATACACATATGCATATGCCTATGTGTACACAAAAAATACGAAGACCATTTATTTGTACGGTATAAGGACCAAGAACTTACGAAATAAAGGTCTGAATAGAACAATTTTTTTATTTATTTAATATCAGGGCTTATTTGTATTAATTGCTTGATTTATTGTAATTAAATCCGGGTGCAAGAGAATTCTTATCCCTGATGTGAGTGCACCAACACGCGCGCTTTAATTCTCACAGACATTGACCTCTAAGATATTCAGTTTCAAATATATTTTGTCAACTACTCTATAAGATTACAATATTAACTGTAATTTTGATACATGTATCATTTTTTTCAATTTTTTTCGATTTATTCGAGTATTCAGATATCAGACATTTCATATCAATGACATTTAGCTTTCATAAATACTAACTTGTCATCATTTCTGTCTTCACATTTATAAGCATGATGAAATAATGTAACAGCCGCTACCTATTTCTAGTTATTCGAGACTAAAAGACGTGTATTACAATTTATGTTTCTGTAAAATAATTTAAAGTTAAATAGGTAAATAACCACCAAAATAATGAACATAATACATACAAAATATTATATTTACTAAAAACATACGTTTTACTATGGCACGTAGTAACGTTAAACATTTGCCCTCAAACGGAATGAGGGTAGATATTATCTCAACTATGTATATAACAATACCCAGTGCCGCGAACAGACATTTCATTCAGCTCTGATTGTAATCTGTAAAAGTAATCTCGGCTAGGATTGTCCCAAGTCAAAAGCATTCTAATCATGATTGAAAACAGACAGATAATATATACGAAATTATTAACCAACTTAGTCATTCCTGAGCTCATATACACATATATAAAGTGGCCAATATCTACTAGGTGTTTAAAAACAGCGGTGACAGACATAAAACAGTACAACCGAATTGAGAATCTCCTCTTTTTTTGAAGTCGATTGAAAATTATTACGAGATAATTATTATTTCTTAATTAATATAATTCTTAAGCGTAAGCGTATCCGCTTACGCTTAAAACTTAGGCTCGCTGTAGATGCATCGACCACATGCAGTTGAATATCAACTGGGTCAAAGTTTAATTTTTACGTCTTTAATATTGAGAACTATTGGCTGTTAGCACTTTGGATTTGATTGAGTTTTATATTGAAGCCCGTATTAGCTTCGATTGGCTTTTAGGACTTTTTTCTAAGTATTTTTATTGCCTACATGTTGTTTAACCGATTTGTGTCCGATTTCAACGAATACATTGATATACTTAAGTATAAAAAAACATAGTAATTAAATGCACATTTATTTTCGATTTAAAGAAAATGAGACATTTTCATGAATTCACGTAATCAGCCTAATACAAACAAGTTGTAACTGTTGCGTTTTTTTGTTGTGCAATTTACTTTAATAAACTGATTTTTTTCTTTTTTTATATATAAGTTTAATGTCCACACTATTCACGCAAATTATTAAACCCCGTGAATACATACATACATACTTATAAAGCGCAATAGTTGTTGTTTCAACGCACTAATCTCATTGACAGCCGCAATTATTAAAGAAGTTTATAGACTGTTTATGATCAACAGATAGCAAGGCGGATAAAATCGAGGGGCACAGCTAGTACAATAATACAGGGCAGTGTTCAACTACTATACTGTTGCAAATATTTAAAAGAAGTGGTAAATAAAACAAGAAATTCATTTGAACCTTTGAAATCCTAAAACTTTTGAACTTTATATTTAATTTAAGGGAATGAATGGTAGCCAATACATTTGAATGTATTGTCAAAAATATTATTCGATCATAAATCCGATAACTATCTTTCATAAATATATAAAATAAAATGTAAAGTGTAAAAGCTAATTATTGGATTTATGATCGAATAATATTTTTATACACACTTATAATAGAAAACAAAGGTTTTTAAACATGTTGACAGTAAGAAGGAAACACCCATATACTTAAACGTTCGACTTCCTCACTCATCGCCCATGCGATTTCCCATTGTTACTTTTTCAGTGCTATTGAGAGCTATTGTTCCGTTAGCCGATCGGACCACCGCCAGGAAGTTCATTATAAAACATATTCAGTTACGATAATGTATCAAATGACGCGTTAGAAGTAATCAACGCGTTAGAAAATCTATCACGCACTGTTTGTGTACGATTTTAAATTAATGTATTGAAATATACATGTACAGGTGTAAACTTGATGTAAAACATCTTTGAAACGTGTTATGTAATAATGCAGCAATACAGATTATTGTTATTACTACATTTTTTCAATTATTATTACATTTATCGGTAATTTTATATTCGAAAATGTACTGAGTATGTGTACATTACGAGTTACAAATTAACAATAAGCACGCTGTAAGAAATTACAAATAACACATACTATTAATACTGTGTTATTAATTATTACCAACATAAGTTGAAAAAAATATTCAACTTATTTTTACAATTGTTTCAGCATCAATTACTGAAACAGTCATAAGAGTAAGTTGAATTAATTTAACTGTAAAAACACCGTTTGATTTTGTTAATAAATAAATTTAAAATCGTGGTGGTAAATCGATTTTAATTCTCTTGACGTCATATGGGTCATTTTCTCAAGCAAAACAAAACCACAAGGAAAGCAAAAGTCAAAACACTTTATCAATCGACTGATGTCTAAAATATTCCACTATTTTGTAAATAAATTTCATTTATTAATTTTGTTGTCCCTTGGTAATCTAGCTAGTTATTAACACGCAGCATGCATGAGCTTCGCGTCTCAGAATATTAAACACTACGTCAGACACCCCGGGGGTTGGTATAAACACGACGCGTCTGAGTTACAAAAGCAATTTGTAGTAATGGATTCACTAGTTACAATTAATGTCGTGTTCGAAGAAAAATGGAAAAGGACTAGCAAACATTTTTTTAAATAGAAAACAAACCTTCGGTTTTGTTTTAATTAAAACAATTTTAGCGACTATATTATGTCTCATTTTGAAATGTGTAATTTCTTTAACATTTCGACCGGTTATTTGACTTGATAATTGTTTTATTAATTAATTAAAAAAGTAAATTGTTCAGTTTGCCTAAATATTCGTGACTTAATTTTTACATTTCTCTCCACCAAAAAAGTTATTTGTAATAATTTGGTTCCTGTTTACCAAAAAAAGTTTTTGGTAAAACATGATACAGTCGAAATTTTATTTATTTACATCGCGTTGGAATATTTAGGTTTCATAATAAACACATTAAATGGTGAACTGCTAACTATTTCAATTGTGTCTCTAAGCACCTTTATTTATAAGACGGTAATGGTTTTGTGTCAGAAAACCTTTTTGTTGAATGAAGAAACCTTTTCAATCAACCCTAAAAGATACGATAGGCAAGGACAGGTTTAGATAATGTGAAATCAAATACACACGAAATAGATTTACTTAATAACAAAGATAAAACAGTAAGAGGGGTAGACAAACATTACTTTTATTCTAAGGTAAGATACAATCTTAACGGCAGAACAGGGTTTACTTTTAACTAGTACATATAACGTACGGAATCGTTCGCCATATAAATTATCTGTCGTTAACAAATTGACGATGCGCTAAACCTCAAGACTGACAGTGCGTCAGTCTTGTGAGGTCAAATTTCTTTACACTTCACGACACCTAAAACGTTTTTATTGTTTCTGTAGTTAAACTTTTCGTTGTTCGTCTTTCTTATCTTAAATTTATTACGACTGTTTAAGTTCTATACAAATAAAAAATACACTATAGCATATTGCGAACGATAATCTATTTCACAATCGTCACGTTTCCGTATCGCTAGGCATAAATCACCTAAAAGCTCTCGTTTACCTTCACCGACTAAGAAATAAGGTCAGCTTTACTCGTTCCTTTGATACATTTTCTATTCTTTCATTCTACGATTAGATTAGGTGATCAATATTAATTAT
>DWLR01004918.1:0-11529 GCA_018246295.1 Papilio alexanor hazarajatica | reverse complement strand
TTCGTTGTATGCGGTCAAATGGAAGAAGCTGGTATTGTGAAGCTCCAGCCCAGAGATGCGAGCAGTATTCCATGTGACGCCGAACTTGCGCTTTCTAAATTTGGAGGCGGTTGTTCGGCTGGAAATACTGCTTCGATCTACTGAGCGCACCAAGTTTTTTGGAGGCCAGCTTGGCCTCGTCTTCCAAGTTACCGCGAAACTTAACGTCACTCGATATGGCAACCAGAGGAGTGCTTTCGAAGCGAGGGCTCACGACAAACGGTTGTTTTTTAGCGGTAAACGCGCAAACTTGTGTCTTTTTGGGGTTAAACTCGACAAGGTTTTGTCGACCCCAAACCGAGATATTACCCAGTAAGTTCTCAAGTTCAGACACCAGTTTGTCCCGGTTCTCAATGGCGGTACCATGAGAAATATTAGCGCGAGCCGTGTACAGTGCATCACCAGTGCTATCGTCTGCATAGCAATGGATGTTGCTTATTTGCATTTATTTGTTATTTCATTATAACGTAAAGTACTATAAAGGTCGGACATAATTATTAAAAATAAACTTGATGGAATTCATTAAATTAGTTTAATTTTAACTACATATACATAATTAAATAAAATAACTTACCTTCCCAATATTTAACTAATCGCTCGAGGAACTGTAATCTGTCCATAGACAACTGTAACACCAGAGTGACGTCAAAGTTGTCTATGTCAGGATACGAATATTCCATGTAGTACAGATGCGTGCGTAACTTAACACGTTGCGCCGCGCGGAAGCTTGTGCATAAATCGGAATGATTTATCTGAAAAATAATTATTATAATAGGAATATTTGCAGTACAGATATTTCGTTTATCGATGCAGTTTGAAAAGAATCAAAAAGCATTTTAATACGAAACCTAAACCACCCTTCTGTGCGTTTAAAAGCTAAAGCGTGGTTTATCAAGCTTTATAAACTTAAGACAGATCTGTTCCATTATTGGGTGAATACAATACAACATAATAAAATAATATAATATTGAATTTAAAAAAGCTGGTAGTTAGATCTCTTTCAAATTCAATATTCACAACTGTATAAATCGGAAATATAAATCATAAAGAAGTTTGTAAATTAATACAATTTTTCGAGTTTGATTAGCAAGGAATTAGAAATAGTAATTAAAGAAAAATATCCAAAATTAAATACTAAATATAAACAAAACTAAATTGGGGATTTGGGCCTTTGACATACCGCCACTTTGGGAAACGTCTAATATTTTACACACACATTTTTTTTAAATTTTTATTACATTTAATAAATTGCAGATCTCCTTGAATGGAACAGTTTATAGCTAACATAAAATGTAATAAACAAATCAAAATATAAACGCTATTGATTACCTTATATGTAACAGGTTCTGTTTGGGAGCATGTGTGAAGTTTTTCTCGAAGCAAATTGCCATCAAAATTAACATAGGACAAGTGAATGTTCTTGAAATAATCCGCATCTCTGATCCGGATGTTGTATTTACTGGGAGAGTTCCAATGGATTATCTGAAACGAATGAACTATTTATAATCTTGTTCCTAACGTAGACCTAAATTTTACAAAAAAAACGACACTGACTATAAAAGGTGGCCATTAAACTATTTTTATTAAATATGTGAAATGGTTTACTATGGATAGCTAGCTAACGTTATAATGCAATTTGAAAAAAGTTGGTTTCTTTAAGTTTTTTTTACGTTGTCGTATAAGGCTTGGTGCAACTTTTGTATACAATATTTAGGTTTTCATTTGTCACAGGGTTTTTATTTACTATGTATTTTTAAATGGTGTTTTTCGACCTTTACGATATAGGGTCTCTTGTCAAAGTAGTATTAATAAAGAGTCGAAACTACTACCAAAACAATTAAATTACGATGAAATCGATACTATTTGTACAGAATAACATATTTCAGTCCGATGATGTCATCACAATGGTAATAGTAATGTATCTCAGGTTTAGGACTACATTCTGATAGCCATGATAAAATGTATGTCATAAATAATCTATGGGGATTAGCTAACATATTATAGTTTGATTTTTAGTTCATGCAACTCTCATGTTATTGGTAACGCATTGTGTTACCTTGACATTATCTCTATCTTCACCATAGCATCCCTTAGCTAAAGTCTTTGTTGACATTTGAACATTGTATTGGCAGCTTATATTATAGACGAGCATTGGATCCTTCTTTATAATCGCATTTATAACATCCTGATCAGCGAGTGTGGTTTGTTTCAATCTTTCTATATTCTCATTAACTGCGCTATGCCATACTTTCGACCAATCGATTTTATTTCGTATTTTATTTAAATCTAGCAACATTACTCCCGTGTTATAACCTCTTCCGAGAGCCGGCCATCTTTTCGCAGAGTCAAAGTACCAGTTGCTCTCATTTTCAACTAGACCTAACAGCTGCAATAAGGAAACTATAAAGAAATTAATCAATAAAGATTGTCAAGTTTTAACTAATGGCCAATCTAAGCATCTAATTATTGTCTTCACTTGAGTGTTATAAATAAAAATTGTCCTTAAACAACTTGATAAATTGATGTAATAAAAGTGTAAATTAATACCATTTTATAATTACCTGATAATCACTCATATTTCTAAATAGGTTCCACAGTTCGGCGATATCACATAGAAACGTCAGATCGGAATCCAGTACAATGACTTGTTGTAAAGTGTTTGGCAAGATGTCTGGGAAGAGGAGCTTCACTAACGCGAAGATACCCGAATAATGACTGTTTGGTACCCAACGGACCTGAGACAGATGATTCTGTGCGTTGTAACATGTGTATTTTACTGAAAAAAAGAAACCATTTAAAATTTTAATAGTGTCTGATATCCATGAGTATTGTCTTCCCCTCTAAGTAATTGGTATGAGTGTAGGTTATCAAAATGTCCACAAAATTAATTGATAGTAACAAACACAAGACATGTTTCATAAGATTCATGCTCAACTTTTATCATAAACTTGCCATATGCACAAGCAAATTATCGCCTATTTGTTACCAAAATATTATACATTCTACATATCTATTACACTAAAAATTTTGGACTGTTATGTCATAAAACATCAGCTAATTCATGACTGTTGTGAAGATCATAGAACTACCACAACATAACAATTGTCACAAAGTAGAAACATTTTTTTATTTTTATTTCAACTGACTGAGGTGTTCTATTGCCCATCCTCATTGTACACCTCGCCTCTCCTTCTTCAAATTACATTGCTCATCTGCCCTCAAAAGGCTGGCTGTGCATTTGCAACTAATCTTATGTGTGTTTTCCTATAAAAATTAAACAGTGCCAATATAAAACATACCATCAGGCAAGTCCCATGTATCGAAGATCTTGGACATTGTATGCTCTGCAGCGG
Source organism: Papilio alexanor hazarajatica (assembly GCA_018246295.1). Lineage (NCBI taxonomy): Eukaryota > Metazoa > Arthropoda > Insecta > Lepidoptera > Papilionidae > Papilio > Papilio alexanor. The sequence continues at coordinate 8,137 of DWLR01004918.1, read as the reverse complement.
AATCTACTATGAAATGGAACTGTATGGGATTCTGTCGATGCTGCAGAAGTGACTTCAGCATTGGCATAATAATACGAGTACATTTGCCCATGCAGACTAAAGCTATATGTATTGTCTCACAAAGGGTACCGACTGCATCTGGAATCTAGAAAAAAGATATTTAAAAATCTCCATAATCTTTTTAATCTCTGCCTACCTCTCTGGGTTACCAGTGTGTTAGGTATGTATAAATAAAAAACAATTTCTAAATATATGTTAATACACAAATTTAGAACAGCTACACTTATTTGGCTTTTTTTCTTGTTGTGTTTGTGACAAGGTTTTAATGAAAGAAAATGTTAGTTAAAAATTTTCCTGCTAAAAATATCAATATTAAACATGGTGTCAACATCCAAAAGTTTCCAGAGAGGAAAACAAGATACAAGTGTGTGCAAAGTCAAGGGCAATATCTAATATTTCAATAAGACTTGAGTACATTAGCACTAATTAGGCCACATCCCCTGTTTATCTTTTTCCTACAAAACAGCTAGTAGCTCGCTAGCACCATATTTGTATCATCTCTTGTTGTTGGGAATATTTAAAACTACGTCATGATTTATTCAGCAATCCTTGAGTAAATCATGTTTAGACAGACATGATTGAGGGGACTTTGTTTCATAAAATGTAATGATTTACTTACATCGGGAACATTATATGTAGATTCAGATCCAACAGTTATCTGTCTCATTGCACTCTGTGATAGTTTTAATTGTGACTTGAATACCTCATTTTGTGTCTCTAGGACATTAATACGTGATATCAACCACCAGTAATAAACAATGGACACCACAATCCATATCCCAAGTGGTACCCCTAACCAGGATCGAAAGAATAAACAGGATAGCGCATTCTTTGATCTTAAATTCATTTTTTAAATCTTCATCATGTTGTAAAACACAAACTTATTGTGCTGTCTTTAATATAATGTTGAAATCTGTAATTACAATTGTAATAAAGTAAATATTTCTTAATGCTATTCGGTGTAGCAGAAAAGGGAAAGATAGTGATAAAAAAGCTACCATAAATTTTTAAGTCAGTGAAAGTTTATACAAAACTGATTCACTTGCAAAATTTGACAAATTGTAAATATTGTATAAAATGTATATTTACAAAAACATGTATTCATTTTGAGTAATTTAAATGTATAAATGAAATTTAAAATGTTTCAATACTATGTTTTCTTTAATTCAATGTAAGAACAAATACATACACAAATAAATATTTAAGCGCAGTTATTAGAAAAGCATTTATAACATATTTACAACATACTAACTACAAGTGATGTCAATCTATACTCAGAGTTAAATTTATGTATAATCATATTAAATAAATGAATACAAATGTGCAACATATTTATATTAAACTGTAATCATAATGAAATAAACGGCATACACTATTTTTTTTGTTTTTGGCTTTCACACATACACTATCATTAATTAACTTTTTCAAAACAAATTGACAATTGTCAAATGTTGTTTAAGTCGTCAATGTCAGAACCTATTGGAAAATAGAGGTGGGACGTATATACTAGAACAGGTTTTGATACTAGTTGTTCGAGTAAGTGGGGACTAAAAGAACGAGTATCGAGTATTTAGAAGTATGTAAAGTGGCATAAGTATTTTGTACAGTATATGTATTTAATTTTGTTGAAGTATTTTGTACTTAAGAAGTACTTAATACTGGAGATGTATTATAGAAATATGTAGTATTATCGAAGTATTATTAGTTAGAAGTATTTCGTACTGTAGAAGCGAAAGTGAATGTAGGGTGCATAGGTTTTGGGGTTCGTCTTTTTTGGAGGAAATCTTTTTTCTTGTCGTTCACCTCGAGACAGGAAAATTTTATCGCCACTATGCATAATACTTCTAGGCACTAGTATTAGGAACGCGTTTTTGCAAATACTCGTACTCTAAATACTAGGTACGCAATTTACCTAGTATATCCCATCTCAATTCTCAACATTGTGAAATTGCTTTTTTTCATTTGCAGTGCATTGCTATGGCCATAGTGAAAAATTGATTTTTTTAAATGCCTGGGAATTGTAAACGACTAAAATGAAATGTCATTTTAAAATAATTATTGAAATTATCAAACCACACAATAAATCTTCTTTTGGGTTTGATTCCCACCCAAGACAAACATTTGTTTGCATGAACATGTCTGTTTGTCTTGTGTCTGGGTGTAATTATCTATATATGTAACATATGTGGTTTGTGTAAAATATTAATATATGTGTTTCTATCAGTCATCTGGTTTTCATAGCACAAGCTCTGTGTAGTTTGGGATCAGTTGGCCGTATGTGAATGTTATTATTATTATTTTGTTTTTGTTCGACAAGCAAATATTTTTAAGATATTATTCTTTTGTAACCATTGTACCATGTTCTTAATAAACCTATCTTAAATTTTATTCACTGTGACAATTGATGAATGATGATCAAATTGATGATTGAACTGATGTTATTGTCAAAGCGCTTATTGCGTACACCTGAGAGCAGGATATTTGTAATGTAATGTGTGACATTGCCGAATGTCCTCGTAGCATTGTACATATTCACCGTCAGATAGGAAAAGTAATCATTTGTTGCTAATGATTAACGCATTAATCTCCTTTGCCGTAACACATTGACATGCATCAGTGGTTAAAACAGGATTTGAGATCATCTGTAGACGCGTGGCAACTACATATTTGTGTTCTTTAGTCGTTTTTATTGCTCAATGTTGGAATTATTAACATAAGTTCATTTAGATTTTTCTCAAAATTATTCCAGTCCTGTACGTGTTGTAAGTGAAAATCGTTTTTTTTAAGCTATTATTTATTTAAAAATAAAAACAAAACGTACTTATTCTTTTATAAGGAAGTTATATTATAAAGAAATATAATGTCAATAAAAAGTAATAGCTTTGGCTTTGGAATACAAACTCTTAAATTCGGACAAAAAAATCTTAGACTATTTATCATTGGTAAAATGTATTTAAATCATTTATAAAACTTACTAAATTGTCATGATTTATAAATGTTATGCTATGCTTTTGCTTTTCATGTCGTACATGTTTATCGAAATTGATATTAGAACGTACATACTTTAAAATATTGAAAATAGAAAAAACAAGATCTATTTTTTTTTTGCGTTTGATTCTTTTATTTTGTTTAAAAACCTTTATGCCAAACAATTTTATTTTTAGTCAGTTACACTGAGGTGGGATCATTCATAAAATACAAAGAACTATTAATTTTAAAATAAATGTTAAACTAATTTACTTAAATATACGCACAATTATACTACAAGGCTCGAAATAAATTCATTGCAAAATATGAAGTACGATTTTTTGTTATTTTCTTATTGGTACAGATACAAAAATATAATTTACTCATAAACGTTAAACAGTTACTAAATATCCTACATCTAACATTAAAAACGCATTATAAATTTTAATAAGTAATTTTTAGTCCCTAAAAGGAGGTTTTAGTTAATTTCTGTTTCACCGGTCCACTGGCGGGGTTGACTTTGTTGTGGTTGTTCTTGGTAGGGCTGTCCGTAAGGGTATCTTGGCTGGTCATTATCATCTTCTACTACTTTGACAGCTTCAGTTGGCTCAGGAGTGTCTTCTGTGGTATCCTTCTTGTAAGGAATACTCTCATCGTCAGAATTCACTTTGAATGAGTCATCGGGGTCTATGGATCGCGTTCTGAAAATAAATAAACAGTTAATTTTCCTATTTATAAGGAAGAAAACTGATATTTAAGGTAATGTTGTCTAAACGGAGATTTAATTATTTGTCGTTGCTGTCGTTCTATCCGAAGTCGCTCCTTTAAAACTATGTTTAGCGGTACAAACGAAAAGATATAACCGAGGTCTTATAAGGGAAATGCATTGTAAATTATATACTTACTTTACGTTTAGATAATCATTTTCGTCTTTGTCTTCTTCCTTTCGTCTCTTAAGTATCCGCCAGCCAACGCAGATGAGCAGAATCACTATGGGTACCATAACAGCACTGATGATTCCCCAAGTCGCTCCCAGAGTTCTTGCAGAATATTCTTGTCGGCCTGTTTTGTAAAGTTAGAAGTTATTGTTTCATAAATGTTTTGGGTATTCGATCTTCAGTTGAAGTCTACTAGGAAATTTAAATTACTAGGTAATAAACAATTATTGCTATTTATTTACTGTTAACGGGAAACTGAATGGAATTTAATTTACGATAATCGATTTGACCATACATGATTTAAAAATATAAAAGTGTTTTATAACCTCATCACTGCAACATGGTTGTATGAATTTGTTAATTACAATATTTTTTCAAAATTGTTTCATACATAAACATCACAATACAATTTAAGAATACAAATAATTTCGTCTATGGACGTTGAGATTGTCTCAGTATTTTATGATAAAAAAAAAATGAGAACTCACCTGTTCAATGCTGTGACCCTAATTTTTTGTATGAACAAGGCGATAAGAAAGCAAGTAATAACCTCGACATAGTTAAAGGGATAAAAAAAAATCGTCACTATAGAGAAAATTTCTATTCCACCGATTTGAAATTCGACTGAAACTTTATATCATTTCTTGCTTTCTTACGCTTTGTTAAATTAAATGCACAAAAATAACGGGGAAGTTATTCTACCATACTTCGGAACAGAAATTTCCTCTTGCTGTGATTATTTCAAATGTATAATATAATCTTTATTTCATAATTTATACCTAATTTATTTATATTTAAAACAGTTTAATAAAACTATTGTTATTTTATAAAATATACAACAATGGGAAAACGCCACAGACACATTTTTAATGAATAGGATATTGTATTTTCTACTTACTACACGTAATTATTCTTATGCAACTTAATATCAACTAAACTTTGTAATTTGTCAAGATTAGGTAGGACGTAGGTAGTGCTTATAACTATTATGTTTTCAGTGGGATACGTCGAGTTTTGAAAGGAATTAAATAAAAAGAAATTAGACCATAGTCGATCGACTACTAAAAGTAGGGGCTTCAGCGACAGGGGGATCTATTAGAGTTTCTACAGACTTCCCCCTTTGGGGAGGCATTGTGAAAGTTTTAATTTCAGTGGGAGGCGCACTCTTAGGTGCTTCTGGTAAGCCGGGATTGTTATAAGTGTTCCTTGGACTTAAATCTGATGTGGGGCTGATTGGTGGAGAATATATTTCGGAGTAAGTAGGGGAATAGTGGGAGGATATAGGGCTATACTGGCCCTCGTATTTGGGTGCGTAAGGGTCTTCGGAGCCGTCTTTAGTGGAGTAACCAGAGTCACTGGGGAGTGCATTTCGTCCCGTTTGACGAGGCTTACTAACGTACTCGATATCTTTGGCAGGACGAGTTAAAGTCGACTCACGATTAGATTCTGAATCAGAAGGGGAAGTTATAGAAAGCAAATCTTCTTCGGATAAATCCCAAGGCTTTTCTGGGAATTCAACATCAGGTGCGTTCGGCAAAGGCTCATTTGTGCGATAAGTTTTGTCATAGGCTCGACGCTTCTTGGGTAAGCTGGACTTGTCGGATTTCCCCGAGTCACTTTTGTTGGAGTCTGTATATCCTAAGCCGGAGCTTTCTCCGTCAGTGGGGGGAGGTGGGGCGGATCTAGTCAGATTCGCCTTTGTTTTTTCTTCGGTGGGAGTGTCGGGTAAAGTGGAGGATTTCATTGTATCTGTGATGTTCCCCATTGAGGATGATCTCAGATTGAGTCGCGACGCGGACTTCGAGCGAGGAATGCTGTCGAAGCGGAATCCCTCTTTGCCCTCGGTTTTCGGCTTATGGCAACACCAGAACCAAAGGAGGCAAATGAGGAGGCCTAATGGTAGAATAACTGCCACGATGATGCCCCAAGTCAAGAATAGAGCGCGTTGTGAGTACTCTTGGTTACCTGGGTATGAAATACTTAGCGTTAATTTATTGACCTATACTAGTGTGAAGATAAATCAAAGTGTTAAATTAAAAGTTAAGATGCAGCAATCAAAAATGAAACAGTACAGGTAATTTTTAATTCTCCAACTGACAAGTCCTAATGAACTAAATCATGATGAAAGATTACGATGATAGTACTCAACAAATTACCAAAATTGAACCAACTAGTAAAGTTTACTTATGTATGCGTATGTATGGATGAATGATATATAAAAGTATTATATTGACAGTCCCTAGATCCGTACTCCCTAGGCTTACTCATCAAGGTCATGAGAGTGGAATTTTCCTAAATAAAACGACAAAAATTCAAACTTACGTAGACATTCCGTGTACCCATAGTCGGGAAGATTCCATCGGCCGTTGTCTTCGCAGACGCGTCGCTTATCGCCGATCAGGATGAAGTCTTGGTTGCATTCGAAGTTTACCTACAGATCATACAAAAAGATTAGAAATAATTGCTCGAGAAATAAATGATTAGGACAGTAATTAATTAATTATTCTTGTAATTTTCCGTCACTAAATATTTTAGTGATTTAATTGAAAATTTCAAATCACTCACCCTAGTTCCAGGCGTGAAGAAGAAATTACTCTTTCTACCAAATCGTGGAGTTTCCAAAATACCGCAGCTTATCACACGTCGAGCGTTTTGTTCTTTTATATTCGTCTAAAAAAATATTAATTTTTAAATATTGTTCTATGTTTCAAAAAAACACTGGTTCGATGTAAAACTACTATTTTCTACTAAGATTCAAACACTGGCTAAAAACAATTTTGATTATTTACCGCTGGCTCGGATTTTTTTATTTACTAGACAGACACAAAAAATTATCTATCTTGACGACAATTCAGATGCAACTGCGAGTTTTTCGCAGATTATCCCATGCCGTTGAAGGCCTTGGTTAATGCATTATAATTATAAGAACAATGGACAGACGACACGATTCCACTGAACGGATGTGGTTACTTTAATTTAAGATTAAAAAAATATATTAGCTCCCACGAATATAACGCAATGAGGCAATGAAAGTTACAGACAAAAATTATCTGAAATAATTTCTACCAGTTTACTAGAAAAATTGAAAGTTCTGATTATTTTTTTATATTTTATATTTGATTGACATATTTATATATTTTTTTTACATTAAATTGTTTATTTGTTTTACTGATTTTACAAATGTTCTTTCTAAACTGCGGGATTTAATTCCAAAAAAACATTATTTTAAATGTTGGGTCTTTCCATCAACATTTTAAAAGGTCATAAATTCCAGAGGTATTTTGGTTTGCTATGGTTTTCGTGCCAGATAGTTTTAGAGGTTCTAACCTTACATAGTTTACTTACAAAGGTACGTTACAACTACTTGTTGTATGTTGAATCACTGCGAAAAATACGCAAGCGTGGAACGTCTAGTTTATGAGTGTTAGCATATGATGGATATTGGAAAATGTGTTTTTAATTGACTATAATGTCATTTATTTGCATTTAAGTGCAGATTCAGGAAATGCTATTATGAACACACAATATATAAATATTTGTAGTAAGTTAATAACGTGATGGTATAAACAATTGTGATATTTAACAAAACAAGCTCTCAAATCTATCAATATACTGGAAACTTTGGCTGCCTGGAGACGGTGTTACTAAAATCTATGCGTTGTTGCATTTGCAAAAAATATTGATGTAAACGAACTGACTGACTGGGAACCTTTGGACGATAGAGATAACCAGGTCTGAGACGCCGGTGACACCGCCATGCCGTCTCAGTGAAGGTCACGACTACATCAATGCATACTTACCAAAGACGATAGATAATTCTTCGTAAACTCTGCCATGTCTCTGTTTAGAGTCATTCCGTAGTCATATCGACATTGGTAAGAGTCCTGACATATTTCTATCGCTCTAGCCACGTCATGGGATCGGTTAGCTGGCAAGAAGTCCGCAGGTTCTCGTATGAAGTTTGGTATGAACTGATTATCGTTGTAGTACGCCGCCGTTCGACCGTACTCTCTTACGAACATCGCCACGCCTATATCCCTTTGTTCTCGATCTGTCAGTTGCCCTGGAAAATTGATATACTTTTAGTAAAAAACATAATAAAAGGTTGTCAAATATCTCCCTTCCGCCTTTTTGTCTTTTGAATTTCGCGGCTATGTACAAAGCGCTACAGA
>DWLR01004917.1:0-11530 GCA_018246295.1 Papilio alexanor hazarajatica | reverse complement strand
ATGTCACGTTAATAACATTTTTTGGAGAATCGATTATAGATCCGAATTAAATACTTGATCTTTGTTAAAGTTTTATTAATTCATATAGAATTAGGGGATGCAAAAATTATGAAGACAAAAATTATCAATTAAAAAAGTATATATTTTAATACGTTTTCTATTCAACTTTATCGCTCCTTGCAATTGTCCAAGTCGCAACACGAAGCAATCTTAAAATAGATGTAACGAAATAGAATCTTGTTCCGAACAAATTTACTCACTGATGAAAGAATCTTTCGATTGTTTGCTATTTCCAAGTAAAAGAAACGCAGAATACAAAAGCCGAAAACACAATATAGAAGTAACCATCTGGCTACAGTATTTATTAAAGAGGAATCGATCGGAATGGCGTTGATAGACATGTAAACAGTGTGATCGCCATACAAGTAAATTCTCGAAAATTAAGGATACTTCATACAGTTTATTTAAGAGTAATAGAATATCGATTAAGTAAACAAAACTATTTGTCTGTTATATGTCAAATCGAGTTTATTGATTATCTGTGCCATCTGATATTAGCCCCGGTGATCCTTTGACATAATTAATTCACAAACTTTTGTTATTTGTTTGACAAGTCGCACCAGAATATATATACCAAGCATTGCAATTAATGTCAGCGGAAAACACTGTCAATAGTGGTCCATTCCACGCCTTTTCATTCTTGCCCTTCTCCCGCTTATTAAGATGACAGTTCTTTGCATAATGATTTGGTTTTTTACAAATAAAACATCTTACTTTGTTCTTCAACTTTTTTGAAGCCACGACGCAAATATTCTTGTTTTAAATTTGCTCGAACATTTTCACTCGCTAGTTTAGTATTTGAAATTTCTAAAGCCATTATTAGTGGATCGTAGTCTGCAAGGCCTGCAAAGGCGTGCGATCGGACTTTTGATATGTAATTGATGTTATACAGTGAAAATCTATACTATAATCGACGAAAGGGACTGTCGACACTACTCAACCTAAGACGTGACGTTTATCAATTAACCTATCGATCAGTAGCGAGGTATATCTCAATACTCTTTCTGAGGCCAGCGGAAGTATTGAGTAATGCTACTATAATAGGGATTAAAGCCGCAATTTAGATAGATCTTTCTGGAACAATTCTCTGCAATAAAAACACTATTACACTAGAAAGGTATAATGAAGTCATCATCACCTCCCTGTCCTTATCCCATGTAGGGTCGGAACAGTATGTGCTACACTTTCATAAGTCCTTGACTCTACTGTAGTGTATACAATAATTGGTTTCGCTTATAGTGTAAACATGTCACGTTTAAATACAAACTTTCTATGTATAACAATAAAATACACGTGGATAAAACAAACAGCAAATATTACTATCACAACAAGCGAAATGGAGCTGGTGTTAGAAATAAAGAATATTAAAAGTACAATATCATTACACTAAAACAATGTATCCACCACCACCACCTCAGCCTATGATCGTCCACTGCTGGAAATGTGCCTTAATCGCCACGCTTGGAAGAACAATGTATGGTATGTACAAATAAAATGTTAGCAGTACAAGATATTTTGCGCACCATCTGGTCACTGAAAGTAAGTAATAATGAACATTCAGGAATACAAATTGCAGATGTCGCGTCCGATTTATTAAACGAGGGAATTTCTTTTATCTTTGGCCTCGTTTCAAGGCAAAATTAATTCCTTTAAGAGCTACTTTGGCGTGATAAAGTTTAGCAGATTGACGTATACTGTTATTGTTGACTGTCAATTACAATATAATTCATTGATATTAAATTAAGTGTTACTCGTTTGTTTAACAACAAACAATTTCAACTTTAATTGAATCACTTGTGAATTGAATTATGACTTGAATGACAGGAGCAGGACTGAATTGTTAATTCTTCAAACTCTGGTAATGTTCGAAAAAGACAGTTTTTCAGTTAGTTTTTTAAGTATTATGTCGATGAAATCATTGTATTGATTTTGTAATAAAAGATAGGACATATTCAATATAATTTCTTTACAGTTAAGGGCATAACTATAAATTTATTACGTATTTTCTAAATAAATTATTCATATTTGGTAAGATATAAAAGACACAACACTGTTTTTTCCAATTGGATGTTGTTACCGACAGTAAATTGATACCAACATTACAAAGTTTGGAACCTTTTTAGTTGAAGCGCCAAATAAAATAAAATATATAAATAGCCAAATAGTTAAGGGTACGGACTACAGATTACGTAGTCGAGAGTTCGAATCCCGCCATTCGACTTTTGTCATGAGCCATTTTCTAGTGCAAACTTTTTTAGTTGTAATGGTTACAATAAATCATCATGTCCCTGCCCTTTTTCAACTTACGTAGATTCGGCACAGTATGTACTACTCTTCCATGTCTTGAACTCTACTGTTTCATACTGTAATTGATTTTAGCCTTAGTTTTGATTGCCGATTGCCTGTTTGACGCCAACCCTCCTCGGGATTTTACCCTTCCCATCATTTCCTTATTATAAGGGGGTGCGTTGGCCTTCTGGCACCTCATTCATCAGACGAAATGTATAAAACTTCTACTTCAAGCCTGTCTTCTGCGAGCTCGTGGTATTTCACAGGTCGAGAGAGCAATTCCTGCGACAGATATTGTTGTTGCGGACTATACCACTGACTGAAATGGTTACTAGAAATATTACTAAATTATTTCAATGATCTGCTAATATATTAAATAACAAAAGTAGTATAACGATGTAAGTAATGGTCCAAAATAGTCACAGTAAACCGCGTTCAATGAATAAGTCAAAAAAATAAATCAACTAGTGAAAATGAAAAATAAAAAAAAGAACTCGTTTTCAACTACTCGAGAATTCATAAAGACGGTTGGACGGCAACCTATGAAATATTGAGTAAACAAAGCGGCCGTGTTCGGGCCGCTCAGTCTTTGCTCGTCGGCGGAATGTAATAAAGAAGCCGTGAATTTGTTGTTTTTATGTTACCAGTAAATTTTTGCGGTTTCCTCGACATATTGTTAGGTTAAAACATCGCTGGAAATATGAAGTTGAACGTGTCTGCGTTCACTTCGGCAATAATGTATGATTTACGATTACGAGGTGCGTCGCGCTGAGCTATGAACGGCCTGTTATATTCCAGATACGATATTACTGACACCCGTACAATTGGTCCTGAATGAAATTTTATTGCTCCAGCTCATTTCGACGCTGTATGTGATTCGTCATAGTTTAATCGAGAAACATCAGAAACATTATTCGTTTAATTCGAAATCGAAAATTAGTTTCTGCAATTTTTATTTTACCTGCGTTTGTCTATTTATGCGTTTGTCTATCCAAAAGACGGTGAATAATACAAACTGCCAAGTTACTGGTTACGATGTCGAGGACAAAGCGAAATGGAAGAGAAAAGTGTAGGAAGCTACCCCATTACCATATGGGATAAATACCTAGAGAGAGAGAGAGAGAGAGAGAGAGAGAAAACACCAACTGTCTGTCTCATACTGCTTCCTTGAAAAAAATATGGTTATATTTTACTGATGACTTTTACAAACATGAATTACATAATTAATTAAAATAATTAAAACCACCATTTTTCTAAATATGCATTCAGTAATAGCAGTTAATTTTGGTATATATTAATTTATTTATAGTTGATGGTAAACAGTTTTCATTTGTTCCGTAGCGACGTTACTGTTTGTACGCATAATGGTGGCAGGGACGCAGTGTTACGGTGGCCATTATTACTGCGTTGAAATTGAATTGCTGTAACAGCTATGACAATTAAAACAAACTGAACCGTGAATGTTATAATTAAGTTTAGAACATAGATGTTGCTTGTAATCGCTCAATAATGCTATCTATTTGAAAATTCTAATAATAAGTAAATAGGAGATAGCTACTTTCTCTGTCTCCTCTAATAAGTATTAAAAGGATAGGCTAAGGATATATCTTGATTTAACATGATACAAAACCAAGCAAAATTATGTTTAGACTCCCTTGTATTTCAAATTCTAAATACAAACCTCTTTTACAGTACTTTGATTCAAGCGGAAATCTTTTGTAATAAGTCAAAACTACCCAAGAAGTTCGGCCTATCTCATTACGTTAAAAATGTTATCAATTTGTTCGTTGTCGGCCTCTATATTTCACGTTATTTCTCCGGCGAGGGAGGAAAAAACGTGGTAACGCTCCCGTTTCATATCTCAGTCGGCGGAATGATTGTACTTTACAAAATTCTGTTTTATTTCATAAAACTATCTTTGTGAGCAGATTACTTTTCTTTTGATGCGGAATATTTGGTGAAATAGGTAAAAGTGAAGAGAAATAAAAGGTTAGCGTATTTTCCACAAAATACATATGTACGTATACCCCTGTATATTTCAAACTTGCATTTGTTTTTTCCATATGTAGTAACATATATAAGAAAATGGTATAAGTAGAGTAAAAAGGAACATTTAATTGTGCTAGATAACAAAAACTTTCCATAATTTGTTTTAGAATTATGTTGCAGACGAACATGCTTTTATAATTTTGTTTTGTATGTATGTATAAATCAGAATCATATTAGAGCGTTTTATTTAGAATCTCCATGTTCATAAAATCCTTAATCGCATGTATAAATCTCGAAGCAATGCAACAACGTATCGTTTAAAATGCTCAGATTTAACGATAGGTTTATAAAAGTATATGTTGATGGGCAACGGATTTAGATACTAAATTCAGTTTTATCGATTGAATCCGAAACCCAGTGGTATAAATAAAACGGTCTCATGAGTCGCGGTTGCGCCACACTGAGAATAGTTCTCTTTTTACACGACCTTGACAAATCACTCGCTCATCCTGACTGAAACAATGCTGTGACGAAAGTTATTGACGTTGTTTTTGATGTGTTAATTTGTTTGGAAAGTACAAGTAAAAAGAACGAAGTAGTTTTGAACTTTTTTCCGTATTTCATAAGTGAAATTGTTTAGAACTGTACCCAGTTGGAAGGCAATTTTTTACTTTCAGAGAATAACAATAGGTTTCTTTGAACATAGTCGAGGCGCTATAATATCGAGGAACACTTAATAGCTATTTTAATGTAATATAGTTACATACTAGTCCAAAAACGGAATCCCATTGGTAGTTTATGGTCGCGAATGTTTCATTTTCAATCACTTCATCACTCTCAGTGATAATCTTTTCCTAGACAGTGAAATGCACAAGCGTAACATGAAACGTTTTTAATGTCGTTTCGACAAATTTTTGAAGAGTTTTGTGTCATTTAAAAACAAAAGTATTTGATCGAGTCCCCGAGTGACCGAGGACGCGGCCGCTCTCGATCGATACTCGTCAAATATGTAACAGACAATCGAAATACAAAAGCTCCCTGCGGCTTTCGTTTGCAGGTGAAAGCTTTTTACCGTCGCTTATATTTTTGTCTAATTTACTAGGGTATAATCCAATACCGAGCTAGGAAATTAATATTTTGACAGCTCTGTGTATTATATTGGAGTATAAGACATAAAATGTGAGAGTTAAAGTTTTTTAACAACATTAAAATGGATAAATTCTGCAACTGCAATCAGCGATTACACTAAGAGTTTTCCATTTCACCCAAGATAAGGCGTTATGAGATTGTTGTCGACACGTATCAAAAGCCGTAATATCTAATAAAATTTTACAGAAGTGTGAGCATTTGAAATATATTTAATGAAGTGTATAAAATGGATTGATATTATTTCTACAATTGAAATTGGGTTTTCGGATGCATGCTATGTAAAACATCATCAATTCCACTCCATTATATAGCCTAGTCCATTCTCTAACCCATTCCTAGTTGTGTAATAGGGTCCGTCGAGGTCTATCTATTCGAATGATGTTATCTTTGTCCCAGGACTTAAATCAATATTCAAATAACGAATTACTAATTCATCGCTCATGCCTGGAGTCGCTTTAGCATATTTAAATTTTGCAAGGTAATAATATAAAGCCTTATAGTGAAAAAACTAAATCTTCCTGAAGCCTTTAGGTTAGCATCAGTTAATAATTAGTCGTTTTTCCATTATTTAATTACTATATGTCGAGTATAATGTCGTATAAATAACAAGACTGTACGCAAACACAAACGTCACCTAAAACAGAAACAATTTTACCAAAATTTCATTAATATGTATTGAACATAACCATCCTTTTTAACATATCTAGCGTTAATTAATACTTAAATTTAGTTGCGTAATAACATGCTCTAATATAGTCAGTAATTCGATCAATGTTATAGGTTTTAGTCACGTAAGCAAATTTTTGGGTTTGGTTAATTTAATTTAAAAGTTAATTTAAAAATAGTATTTTAAATAAATTAGTTAATGTTAAATTCCCCGTTATTCTACGTGAACTACCAATGCGACAAAAAGCGTTGCAAGACAACAGAAAAATGTCAAATAGCCGTTGCAATATATTATAGCCTACGTCGCTACCATAAGTCGCGCGTTTAGTATTGGCCGCATCATGTCGCGATGTATCGCGCTGCGTCGTGCCACGTTGCGTCGCTTCTGAGTTAGAACTCGTTGTTTGAGATAGAGATTATTTTTTTAATATGTTCTAAGCTTCGTTAAATAACAGAACGCACATGTGACTGTCGTGTCAACATACATTTTAAAGAGACTATCATGACATAATATTGTAAATAATGTAAAAAATAATATGTCATAGTAAAACCACGCCAATTAGGCAAATATGTACATTACATTTTTAGTAAAACATGTTCCTACATGATACATTAATTTGTGAAATTGTAGCTGTTAAATTTTGAAAACATATTGTTATAGGCATAATAAAGTTGACGATTCCAGCAATTAACGGGGTAGAATGGTATCTATTCACTTTACTCACTCGATCGCAACAGGTTTTAGAGTAAAATTGTACGAAAAGCTTTCCATCGTACATTTGTATCATGCGATACGTTTGCCAAAGATAATACTACTCGTTGTTCATATCGTGATGAGTTAAGAACCTGAGATATGAATACAACATACAATGTAGTATTAAGCCTGTGTACGAGTCCTATTTCGCTCTGTTTAATTTAACCTTATTTTTTTATTTATTTTTCTCTCTCTTTATATTTGACGTGTACTTGAAATTTTACTCTCAATATGCGCCCAATTATTTTTTATTGATTAGCCAAAGAACCTTTCCAAAATCAATAGGACTCTTTACAATAGATGACCTGATGCAGATCATCTTCAACTCTTTCAAAGGAAATGTCCCCCTTTGCCACATAAGTCTATTTAATTATTGATTTTGACTATTTATTGAACAGATACTAAAATATGTAGAGCTATAATAATTAACTAGAGTTCTTAACGTGTCATTATATGAACTTTAATAAAATAAATAAACCAAATTTTTAAATGAGGACTCTTATTTAAACTAAAATATATAATCCCGAAATTCCCTAAACGTTTTTGGTTCACCAAATTTCGTGGCGGCGCTTCTTTATGGTTTGCTAAACAACAAAGGGTTAAATTTGAAAGGATTGATTCGATAAAGTGGTGGTCGGTCACATTCGCTTGGCTATGTAAAAGCTACCAAAATACGTACATAATGTAATTTTATTACATAATATAAAAAAGGGTCGTTTTATTTGCCTGTTATTTCAAATCGATTCAAAAATTAATTACTTTATAGCAAGTCCATTTTAAAGTGATTACTTTTACGCCCTAAGGCGTAATTTGGTCAACTTTAATTCTGAACCTGTTATATTGTGATGGATCTAATTAATTTAATAATAAACCTATTTATGAGACTGATATCAAAGAAATTTTAAATTGAAAATGGTTTTAATTAAGGTACGTTGTAGAGGCGAAAATGATATAATTATTATTAAAAGAAAACCTCACAACCTTATGATTTAGATTACGTACATGTGTATGTAGGCTACTGGTGCACTAAATTAGGTTTCACGCTCAAAATCCTAATGTGGCTTGAGTCAAGTCGTAAAGCCTGGAGGACATTTTAAACATATGACACAAATATTTTGTCACAGCCACGAACGCAAACTGTGATCGCAGCGTAATATTTAGTGCTACTGCGCAAGTATTGGGTGAGATGAAGTAAATTATTATTTATTCCAGCTTTCGTTACAATAAAAATACAGTGTGCTATATTCTGTGAAAATTTCAGCTATGGTTAGTTGCAGCTTCAGGTACATAAAATTACAAAGACAATTTTTTCCTACCCTATCCATACCTTCCTTATTTGTAAACGATAAAAAGGGAAGAGAATTACAATTAAGATTAAATGATTTGATGAAATCCTCGACACTAGTATTATAACATAGCAATTCTTAACACCACAAATCGCAAATTTATCAAGATACATTCTTACCAAAATGTCACTTCGATGAATTTACAGCTTTTAATTATAACTTGATATACTTAAACATGTCTCGTTTCTAGTTGTATGAGAGATAAATGATGAAATTTATTTTTTACCGTTTTACTATTTGATGCTAATTTCTTAAGCGATCAAGGATTTACTAATTGATATTCAGCATCGTGTCTTCTGAATGTCTAAGTGTAAGAGGCCATTAATATAAGAGAAAGCAAAACCTACTTATAATATGCATTATACTGTGTAATTTATTTATAGATTCGCTCGGATCTGGGATCTCACCCCAATTCAATTTGTCTCAAGCTACAAATCTAAATGGTTTTACGCCTCAGTAAATGTTGTCTAGAAATGTTCGCCTATTTTCTCTCGAAGTATTATTTTCGTTTTATACCTATTACTTTATAAATAACTCTGAAATTACACTTTTATATATACGAGTCTACGTAAATAGAATCATTACAGGTGTAGTCAGATGCTAAACATTTGTTGTTTAACATGAAATGATATGGAGAACATTCGCATAATGTATATATATGAAATCGTACGTAGCGTCGCGTTTTCATTCGCTGCCTTGAATCATAAGCAAGACGTAGGTTTTGCTTATGATTCAAGAAGGTAGCTTCTTCCTAGTAGTCCATACCTTCTCTCCTGACAGACAGATTCTTTGTATATTACAAGTACTGAAGTATTTATAAAGTAACATACAAGCCATACTAAATCTCATATATGTGTTGGTAGCTGGTAACTAAAGCAGCTAGCGAACTGTAACATTGAAAATCAATGCCTTTCAGCTGTGTAATGCGCGACGGAAGCACAAAAAGCCTTACCCGACTAACTCGTGTCAAGGTTGCAACATATTCCCAACAACAAACTTGGTTACAGTTCGAGTAAAACATGTTTCATGCGCTAGCTAGTTATTAAAATAAAATATAAAATAATACAAATAAATGACACGTGAAACTGTTAATGACTCGTTCAGTTTACAATTTGCTAACAGTTTACAATATCCCTAGTCCGATTATAAAATGACGAAGTTTGCAAACGACGGATGCCATATAAATCTTAAAGGAAGAAATAGATACAGTGTCATTTAATGTTGAGAAATTAATATTTTCAGAGATATTTAATTTTCTTTCACTCATTGTTTATGGTCCTTTAAGATTTCAATATGAGCCATGTTTTCTAAAAGAATTAATTTCAGTGCACATGCTACTCGCATGTATACATTTAATTCAATTTTATTTCTCCCGGTGAATGAGGTAACCGGATGCACTAACTCTCTCGTTTCCTTCTCAAACGTGTTTAGTGTTTAATATTAGACGAGTTACCCTACAACTTTTTGATAGCATTGAAAACACAAATAAATATACTGCATTACTAGGAGTGTTTCTTTTATATAGTTACTGTGAGTTTTGTATTTATATACGTATTGGTTCAAGTCAATTCGTAGACGTGAACACCACAGACATATTTATAAACTTACATACCGTAGCGTGTGTTTACATTTTTACTAAAAATATCTAATCGCGAAAACCAAATATTTATATTAACTGGATAGTCGGTAGTTATTTTTGCTAAGAGAATCGAATTGTCCGATGCTCGTATTCAATGGTATTTTGATTCCCGGGTGATACCTACTAGGAAACTGTTTTATAAAATAACAATTTTTATAAACTCTCAAATCAACTCTTCTTGGAATTAATTTTGTTATCATTGTTGGCGCCGTTAATCCAATGTGAAAAGTGATCACTGATCACTTAACATCTTTATAATCTAAATCTTGTCTCTTGTCTATAAAAAAACTTTATACTTTACCACATTCATTCGAAATTTGGCAACCGTCCTATAACAAAAAGATGTTACCGAAAATGAATTCCGCTTTAAATCAATGTTCCGTTTCCCGATGTAGGGAGGTAAACAAGAACCACAAAAAGCTTTGTCGCACTGATATGTGGAGTCCAAAAAGTCTGACATCTTTCTTGACGTTTTAGAGATATGAAAATATTTGTTTATATTTTCTTTTATCTAACATATGAAATGTAAAGCAGAAAATATAGGAAATTTCATGCATTTCTTGACTCAGAAATGGTGATATCTAGAATTACATTAACTATACGACATAGTTTTTTTTAAAAATATTTTTACGTATCATAGAGAAAAGAAAATTAGAGATTTCTTTATTTACACTCCCACATTGGAATCTTTAAGGTAGAATCTGCATCATATTGCTGTTAAAACCATTAATTAATTTATTTTTATAAATTATAAATAAGTTAAGCTCGAGCTTTGAATTTGACATTGGATAATTTATTTGATAAAAAAACTAGCACTTTATTTGAAAATGTTGTATTGCGCTTTGTTTATACTGTGGGAAATCTTTTTTGTTGGATATAATTGGATTGAGTAAACAGCTTCGATTCTAAGAAATAGTATCCGTTCTGTTTTATATTTATTTTGTTTACATTGATTTTTTAGAATTTCTAGTTAAAACTAAATGTTTGAATATCATGTAATTGAATTGTGTATTTTTGTTAAGGTACCCTTTTTGCAATAAATAATCTGATCGGTAAAAATATTATTAACACCCATTGTATATCGTGAAGAATGGATAGTTGATATGGACATCGATAGACCGATCTTCGTGGCGACCTTTTTAACTGGGGATATTGTTTAATCACCTCTAACGAAGAACAAGTTAGCATTAGCTTAAATAATTCGTGATTAAAAATATTTCTGCTAAGAGGTAAGAATAATGCAAATTAATTAAATATGCTTGATTCTATTGTTTTATATTATAATGATAACATAGATTTGTCCACAGTTCACCAAAACACAATCTGTGATCTTGTGTATGAATGTTTTGGGTAAGATATTCTTTATTTTCTTAAGTACGCTTACAAGACAATCATTAGCGCCAGATCACGTCCATAATGACAGTCTGCCAATTTCGCCACGCTTAGAGGGCGGCCTGCCAACTGTTGCTACTTTCCCTCTTTGTGTTTTTCCTCGTTAGAAAAGATTTTGCAGTATTTACAATCTTGTATTAAGTTATTGTTATTCGTGATGCCGGAGCCAATCCTAAAATAGTATAAAATTGTGTTCAAATGTTCTGAGATTGATGAGATAATATCAAATTTATTTTTAATTTTTTT
>DWLR01004916.1:0-11531 GCA_018246295.1 Papilio alexanor hazarajatica | reverse complement strand
TATATATATATATATATTAGAAGATCTAAATTGTCATACAATGCCAGGTATTGTGCAGAAATTAAGAATAAGAGATACCTTACTTATACATTTTCGACTTAGCCTAGCTTAGAATGTGAGCTTTAATAAGGAAATATTTAAATAAAAATCATTACTTATTCAATAAAATTCTATATGACAATAATGATGAATATTATTTAATTTTCAATAAGTCAAACTTAAAATAAATTTAGTTGATACATACATAGTCAATGTAATAACGTGTCGTGTCTAAGTACTAGAGTAATTAATGATAAAATAAGTCTATTCTTAAAACTAATTTCGAAAGTAGTTAAAGCTTTAAAGGTGTAACCATAAAATTGGAACTTTTTAAGCTTCATAAAGTGTCAGGCAGAGGGAAGTTTCGTTTAGTTTTCGGGGAGCGCAACGCGCGTCCGCGAAAAGGCATCGTGAATTTTTTAATAAGTCGCACGAGGCCATTTACCAGTTACTACATTTAGCTTGGAAATATAATTTATTATTGTAATTTTATAATAGAAGACTGGAACATTTGACAGTTTCAGATAAGTTCATATTTTTGTAAACGTTTTGACAAAATTGTACGTACAGTTGCAACAATTTTTTTTTCGTGAACACCGAGAGACAAGTTCATAGAAATAAACCAGAAACTTAAACAAAATCCAAAGGACAGGTGTCAGACTTCTCACACGAAGTCCGTGCGTCGCCCGAGTACAAAATTACTTTCATTGTAATCTGTTTGTCAAACGTCACGTCGCGCTCGCTACACGTCAGATCTGGCTTCGTCTGACATGACATTTTCAAAACCAATTTCTGAACATTAATAACGTTATAATTTTATTTAGTAATTGAATACCGCTAATTTTAATTGTCAATTACTTACTGCCACTCAATAAATTTCAGTTTGTATAAAATAAATTATTTTCTTTTGAGCTTAAATAAATTTCAAAAGTAATTAAATTGTCAATAAGCATACTCATAAACCTTTACAATGTTTTTTTTTATTAATATATAGGTAATAGTTAATTTGTATTAACTGTTTTGAGTTTCTTAAAAACGATCAATATTCGTAGATTCAATATTAATCTATCTCTATCCTAGCGGAAACCGCGATTCCCACCACGTTTATTACTTGTCAGCAATCGAAATTTATTTAACATTTCTGCGTTGTGTAAAATATATAACTGAGACAGCAAATATGGATGCGGTTTAAGTGCGGTAGTTCAGTAGTTTTGTTTAAGTACTCGGTTTATATAATCTTAATTTCACAGCATGTTAAAAAGCTAAGTAATTTTGTAAACCATTATTTAATATAACAAATAAGCGATAGCTAGTGCTAGTAACAATGGTAGAGTCCGCAACAACACCATCCGGTGAAATACTACGACCTTACAGAAGGCAGACGTGAAGTAGAAGTTTTCTGCGTGTCGCCTGAGGAGTGAGTTGCCGTAGGCCTAATTTTAATCCTCTTCCACTTTCCACCCTTTTCTAATAAGGAAGGATGGGAAGTGAAAAAGGAATCGATGGGAATGGATAAGATAAGGAAATGTCAATTTTTCTGCCTATCCTTGGATTATCAGGATTATTACCCCTCCTTTGTCTATTAAAGGTAGGCAACGCATCTGTACATATATTCATGTATAATGTAGTATTTACCAATGCTATAGAACCCTAAACAAATGAAAATTGAAATTTTTGTCTGTTTGTTACAATGTTCGCGCTAATCTCAGTAACGGTTTAACCGATTTGGATGCGGTTTTCACCAATGTTTAGTAATTAGCTTCAATCGTTAGATTAAGTTCTTATTTCATCTAAATCGTTGCATAAATAAAAAAGTTATTACAATTTAAAGTGTTACGTTAAACATTTCTTCATAAAAATGCTATAAAATGAATATTTAGTTGATTGGGATGAAACTTTAGTTTACTATATATGATATTCTAAAAATGACGATGGTTCAAAGATAAGACAAAGTTAAAAATAGACATTTTGAAATTGCCAAAGTAACTTGACCTTCGATCTATATTGTCTAATGGGCTGATCATGGCTCTACTTACGTTTCGGTTGTACGGGATGGCGTGTTTATTACAAATCGGGTGAAAAAATTAACTTTTAAATTTTTTACAATGTTGCTTCGTTGGGATCTGTTAAATTTAAAAATTAATATTCACACCTGTTATCATGATTTTCAACATGTGTTCTTTTTTACTCCTAAAAAAATAATAAAGTATCCTTGGATAATCTTAATCTTTTAAAAAGTCTGTCACATATTGGGTAAAAAAATACCCCCTGTAATAGTTTTGCTAATTTATTTTCCATGTACAGACACCGATCAGTTACGATTTTATTATATGTGTAGATGCGAATGTTGGGATTGATCCTTTTATCTTTTAAAATTGTACGGTTTCCGCGGAACGTTTTTCACCCAGATATATGTATATGTTTACATATAGATACATCGATAGTGAATTCCACGCGGACGAAGTCGCGGGCAACAGCCATACTTAATAAAATTCAAAAAATGGCGAGAGACTGCTTATTCATTAATCTCCGTGCTTGGATAATAAAGACCAGGTATGACTAGACTTTACCATAATAAGGAAATTTTATTAAACCTATTGTAAAAGTGTTCACAATTTGTTCAAATTGCATCCTTATTTACACAATTATCAACCTAAATCCACGAAGTGCGTAATATACACTGGCTGTCTTTTGTGCGAGTTGTAATTTTCAAGTTAGAGCCGAGAGTATTCATTCAGTATGCCTTTATTAATTTAAACGTTTGTAATTAAGAGCCAGATAATGGATTCATCAACTTGTCTTTAATCCAAACGGATTCCACACTTGGCGCCATATTGAAATATCTGATGAGTTGCTTTTTCGTGTATTGACTGTGTAAAGTGGAATTTGAATTAATATGCAGTAATACAGACGTACCTACATATGTCTGTGTATAACATCGTAGAGCAAGTCCTCTTCTAGGCGAAGTGCGTATTGTTGTCAGGCAAAATCTATGTGCTTCTTGTTTCCTCTTTATTGTTAGCTACGATACTTGAATTCATAAATATGACAACAAATTCTCTAAGGTTTGATGAGTGGTTATCTCTCAAGATGCTAAAAATGAAACAGATGAAAGTTTACACGTAATTTGAACTAGTTTGTAATTACAAGTAAGTTATTGAAAAATGGTTTAAATATGAGATCACCGCTTGTGATTGTCGCCAACGATAAATTGAACTGATAAGCGTTGTTCAGCGCGGTGGCGTCTTATTGCAGAGGTGCCACAGACAGCGACGCTAAAAGAGCTTTCACGATAGTTACCAGATCTGATGTGCAGAGAAAGGTTATCGATATTTTTAAATTTGATCTAAATGGTAAATGCCGACTAAAAATTCATTACACATTTAGAAAGTTTACTTCGTAGAACTTGTTTTACATTATATAGCGCAAAAGCTCTGGAATAAAGATGTGTTGAAGATACAAGGTAACAAGGGGGCACGTGCGACGTACAGTTGTATTGAGTGAGAGAGCGAGAGGCACTGGGCCCGCGGTCCCCGAGGACGTCTCCGCGACACACAACCCGCAGCCTCCGCGTGGCGGCGGCGCAGTTTCCGTGGCGGGACGAACAGCTACTGCTTCTCCGCTACGCAAACGTTGCCAGTTGGATAAGTCGACAAGGCCGCTCGCTGCATATGTTTGATAATGAATAGAAAAGTATGAAACGTTTGATGTTGGCTTTAGTCTGAGAAGTATAAATTATTTTTATGCTTCAACAGTTACTGAATAGACTAGATAAAGCTCACATCACTGTGTAGGTACAATGATTAAAAATCTGTTGAGTTTAGGAAATCCATTTTAATCATTGACAACAAACTTTGGTATAAAATAACTCACGAGGCACCGAACATCGAAGCATGATTTTCTTAATTACAAAAACAACATACGCGTATACGTTTAAGAATATTTTATTTATACACTCGTTCATTTACTATAACTTGAACTTGCCGGCACTAGAGAAGATGGCGCACCAAGTTTGCGTCAATTGTTTTCTAGCGGACGCATGTAGACATGGACGCTCGGAGATTCTTTGAAGACGGCGGCTTTACAAAAACTTTATGTTACTTTATATTTGTCTGGATTGTGAATGAAATGATTAATTTTATTATTTCACCTAATAGTAGTAAGCTTCATTAAAAGGCAAGAAGAATAGGGTTTTAGTTAACGGATATTTTCAGCGTATGGCATCGGTTATGAAACTATATGCATTTTAATTTGTATTTAAAACAAAATGTTCATGAGTATACCAAACGCTGAAAGATTACTAGGAGTGGGGAACAATTCCCGCGGCGTCCGTCTGCAGCTTCAATAATATTCGAATATTACTTCTTACGTAGTTTCAATTTCCGATACTCTGATTAAATAAATATATCCCAATGAATTGTGCAAGATTACACCGTGTGGAATTATCGAGTTGAACTACAGCCATACCGCAGCTGGTTCAAGAGTTTTTTAGTGATGCGAAAAGGAAGCAGAGACGTTTTAAATTTTAAACAAAAATTAACTTCTTTTATTTCGTGTGTTGGTCACAAAAATCACCAATTATTTCAAGCAAAACTACTCACCAAACCAAAAATAATCTTAACAAAAATAAATTAACTATTTTTAATATGTAACTTTATAAATTTATATATCGTAGAATTCAATTTTAGTAACGAAATAACCTGTATAGAGGTGAAATTGGCGCGCTGTGTGGGCCGCACTGAATCTGATTCAGCGGCGGGATTCATTTCCCCGCTGTAATTGCTCGCACGCAAACGCCGTAACCCGCTTTATCTATCGCCATATACTCGTATGTTACGTATGACACATACAGTTATATTCTAAGTAATGTATTTCGTAGCCGAGTAACATTTAAATGAATATGTTTCTTTTGATAAGTGTTATGAATTGTGACAATTATGTTTAGGTTTTGATATTCAGCACTGGAGCATCTGTAGCATCTGTTGAACGAATGCGCCTGTTCGACCAGCGAAATAAATAAGTTAGAAGTATTCCAATGATAACACTGAACTCAGCCATATGCAGTAAAATGTGTCTTTTGTCTATGACGTTCTGCACTAGCCTTTTTGTTCCCTTTTTGGTTCGCTTGAATGTAATTCTTTAATTAATAATAATCAGTTATCCCAGTTCTCCGCAAACAAATGCAAAACATTTACAAGAGATTCCAACGATTGGTAGCAGAGCGTGGTTGTGGCTAGTATAAATATGTCAAGTAACACGTTTAATATCGAAAAACTCGCCGGTTGATCTAACTAAACCGCATGGAAGTTTGCGATGATGACATATTTGCAACACGAGGAGCTGTGAGACCCTAGCCATCCTAATACGAAGGCGATCGATCTTGCAAAAGACACGAAAGCTAAAAAATAATTTTACTGCTCCAACTGCTGTTAATTACGTTCATATTCAAGACGCCAAGACCGCGCGGCAAGTTTGGGAGAACCTTGAAAAGGCTTTTGACGACAATGGCTTAGCAAAAAAAGTCGGATTACTGCATGATTTTGTTAGCACGTCGCTAGAAAGTTGCAGTTCAATTGAAGAGTATGTAAATAAGATTATGGGCACAACTCATAAACTACGAGGCATCGGCTTTAACGTAGAAAATCAATGGATAGGAAACTGATGCTGGCTAGATTACCGGACACATACAAGCCAATGATAATGGCATTGGAAAGTTCAAGAATAGAAATTACTGCTGATGCCATTAAAACGAAACTTATACAAGAAATCAAGGCAGACAGTCCTTCCGCTTTCTACACTAATAGAAAGCCAAAGAAGTATATATATATGTATAAGTCCGTGCAATTCTCTGGTCCCCGATGTTATAATTGCAATCAGTATGGACAGATATCCCGTTTTTGTCCGGGATCCGAAGAAGGGTCAAGATAATAAGAACAGTTCGAGTTATGTAGCTACTTTTTCAGCTTTCACAGGTTTAATATAGCTCTGAATAGCTCTGATAAAGTACAGGTGAGAAATGTTTTATATGTACCAAGCGTTGCTGTTAATTTATTGTCTGTGAGTGTTATAAATAAAAATGGTATTCAATAACCAACAATGTGACATTTTCAATGCTCAGGGTGTACATATCTGTTCAGCGACCATGGCAAATAACCTGTATAGATTAAACATTGTAAGAAGTTTTGATTTATGTGTTAATGTAATCTCTACTGGCATTACAGATGACTTCATTTTGTGGCACCGACGCATGGGCCACCTTAATCTAGCTGACATACAGAAACTCCCTTATTGTGCAATCTCCTTGCCTGTAAATAAAGAAAAAAAAAATATAACCTGCGAGATATGCTTAAAAGGTAAACATGCCAGAATGTTTTACATTGCTTAAATATAACAAGAAATAGAGATAAAGGAGATTTATGTTTAGATCAAGAAAAATATGTCAAGGAAATTTTAAATAAATTTAGTATGTCAGAGTGCAAACCTTCAATTGAAACAGGAATAAAATTTACAAAAAATATTGATAAAAGGGAAGTTGATTTTCCATATCAACTGTCAATCGGATGTTTTATTTACCTGGCGCAAGCGACTAGACCTGACATCGCATTTGCTGTGAACACATTAAGCAGGTTCAATAGTAATCCACTTCCTGATCATTGGCTTGCTGTCAAAAGGATCTTCAGATATCTACAAGGGACCAGAGGACATAAGTTGAGATAGTGTCAAGATGGCTCAAAAGATCTCACAGTGTTCTGTGACGCGGATTGGGGAGGCGAAGCAGAAAGTAGGAAAAGCTGCACGGGTTACATTTTTATGTTTCAGGGTGAAGGAGTTTCATGGAACTCTCGCAGGCAACAGACTATTGTTCTCTTCACGACCGAGGCAGAGTATATGGCAATGAGTACAGCTGTTCAAAAAGCGCTGTGGTTCCGGCAGCTGCAAATCGAGCTGGGTCAACAGAAGGCTACACATACAATTTCAGTTTACTGCGATAATCAAAGTGCAATTAGGCTCTCATTGTGTGAATCATATAAACCTAGAACTAAACACATTGATATCAGATTTCATTTTATCAAAGGTTATGTAGATATGTAAGTCTTATGTAAAATTTGTATGTGTAAATTGTTCTGACATGATAGCTGATATTTTGACCAAGGGTACCTCATTTGATAAGCATAAATATTGTTCATTTAGTATGAGTCTGCGTTCAGGGGAGGATGATAACATTGAACGCAGCCATATGCAGTAAAATGTGTCTTTTGTCTATGACGTTCTGCACTACCCTTTTTAGTTAATAAAAATCAGTTATCCAAGTTCTCCGCATCTTGCATTTACAAGAGATTCCAACAGTTAGTTTAAAAGTATTAAGTCAGAAGTTCCATAGAAAAGTTAGCATTCTGCGATCGATGTTTTTCTTTGTATTCAATGAGTCGCTTCGTCTCCATTTTGATTATGATCCACCGATTTGTATTTGGTACAAAACAATTTCTGTTTTATTTTGTGGGTCAGTCTTTCAAAACTACAACGCATGTGAAAACAAATATTTATATGGATCGAAAAACTTTGTTCCGGTCGGGGAGATCAAGTTGAACGCCACTCAAAAGCGGAGATTGTATGTACGGCGTTGCGCAATCTGTATCACTGCTGGAGAACTAAGTTTATATGTAAGTGCAAAGAAAGCTCTGGATAGCGAGTGTAATAAGAAAAGTTGTGGGACAAAAGCCGCAGACAGCAATCCTTCGTCCGAGCCGACAATCAGCTGAACAACTATTGTTTGCGGGAAATAAAAGTAGTAGATATATTGCATCTAATCTATCCTATTTTATTTCTCAGGTTATAGCCTGATTGGATTATATCCTTGGATAATCACATTTGATTCGAAAATAAGGGGTTACTTAAGATTTCCGGAAGTTCTGAAAATTTGTAATCTTATAGATTTCGATTTAGTCTCTCCGAAGCTTAACTTCTGGAAACACAAACATAAACCACAAACTTTTGGACCTCTCATAGCAGATTTATGAAAATATCTCCTTTTAGATTTATTTTATGATAAGAAATTACGACAAATAAAACTATATAATATGAAAATTAATATTTATGTTATTCATAATGATGAAATATAATAATTGTTGAAACGGATGAGATATAAAAAATAATACAGCTTGCGCTTTTGCTTTTTCTCCATTACGGAGAGTCATCTCTAGATGACGCGACGTGCGCTTTTTTTTTGCATGTAGCCATTTACAAACTAAAATAATACTACAGTACTTGAGACATTATTGTGTGATGTCGGATTGGGATCGACAAAATCTTGTAGATTTTAACCCTTTTCTTGGCAATGTATCTCTGTAGATACTGCAAAATGTAAAAAATTATGTACTATTAAGTACTCTTGACAGTGTGCCCCACAGGATCCATGTGTTTTTTGAATCTACCCTCATGGGTTTTTTTTTTGGATTTTTCTAGTCATTTTTGGTTTACAAGTCAATACTTACCATAAAAAATATTTTGATATTCAAAGGATTTTTTCGCTGCCAAGTTAAAGCCAAAAAGGCACAAGTTTGCACGTTTTTTTTATACAAAAAGGTGGCAAACGAGCAAGTGGTCACCCAAGTGACCGCTTCCTATAGACATCTGCAAAAGAAAGAAAAAAAAACAGTACCTTCTTCTATCTATCTCCTCTTCCGTCAAGTCCTCCTTCCATTCCCATCCTTTCCTTATTAGAAAACGGTGGGATAGATAAGAGGACTAAAATTATTCCTCCGGCACTTCACTCCTCAAATAAAACGCAGAATACTTTTACATGACGCCTGTCTTCTGTGAGGTCGTGGTATTTCACCGGTCGAGCGGGCCATTCGTGATGCAGATGTTATTGTTGCGGACTGTTAAACGTTTACCGCTAAAACAACCTTTTGTCGTAAATCTTCGCTTCAAGAATACCACTCTAGTTGCCACAGTAAGTACCGGTATTTTCGTCGTTGACATATCGCACTCAACGTCACTACGTTCAGTTTCAATGTTCAGTAGGACGAAACAGTATTTCCAGCCCGGCCACTGCCTCCAGCTGTATAAGGCGCAAGTTTGGCCCTGCATGGAAAACAACAAACCAATACGACTTAGGGGCCTACGAGATGAGAGTACACTCCTTCTTAAAAGGCTAGCAATGCACTGCAGTTCCTCTGGTGTTGCGGATGTCCTGGATGTCGGTTCACTAAATCGGATTCGTCACCTTCTTATATTAAAAAAACGAAATGAAGTATACAAATATTTTTTCGGTTCTAGTAACCTGAAAACATAGAAAACATGGAAGAGTGTCATCAAAATGAGCTAATTAATTTTATTAAAAGAGATGCGGGTGTGTGATATTTGTTTGGCTCAGGTCACCGCTTTATTTGTACCGAGCATTATTTGTGCCGACTCGGCGCGTTTCGGCTGAACTTTGAAATATGTCTTTAATAATTCTGTGCAAGCTGAAAGTTGCCCGAATATTGCGCGATTAGTGAAACTTGGCGGGATTTACTTAATTTATAGCAATTAGTAAATCTCCTAATGCTGTGCATTAATAAAACAAAGTTTGTGTCTATTCACCGAGTTTATTGTGAATTGCTTTTAAGCGGTCCAATTTATTGTTTATACTGTATTCGAATAAATTTAAACGAGCAGGAGACTATGTCAACAATATTGTAGAACAAAAATGTGGACACCGCAATTAGAGTATTTCTGTTGTTTCACATTTTGTCCTCATAATGTGTTAACGTATTTGAAAGAAAGAAATATTATTTACCGAGTACACAGCCGCAGTGAGCCACGATCGGGACATGTAGAAATCTGTAATCATTGCCTACCCCCCTGGTTACGGGCACGAATGTTATTTCAATGTTACATTAATGTTTTCCTACTTAGATTAAAAATAATGAAAAATAAAGCAGATATGTATTATTAAATGTTCATTAGATTTATATTGCATTTAGGAATAACATTATTTTATAATCGTGTTATTAGTCCCTTTGGTGTAATATTTACCTCGCGTTAGTGCACGCGCCAACCAGTATCCGGCCAACTGCAGATCTGTGCTGATTCTGACAGTGCATTGTTCTTGTCACCAGTTCCGTAAAGCTTAATTCTTTTCATAAATAGACAACAGAAACCTTTCACAGTGATTAAAATAACTGCAAAGTATTAAAGGATCTGTTAGTTGTCGCACGGGTAGAGTTTTCTTTCACTTTGTACTTTATTAGTTATAAAAGCAAAGAGGGAAGTATAAAGAAAGGAGTAAATGGATTTTTTAAATGTTTTCTATGAGATATAATTTTAATCTAGTAGCTCAATTATATGAAATATACAAGAATCTTCCTACTTTTTTATATAGAAGAATGTGGCAAACGAGCAAGCGGTCGCCTAAGTGACCGCTACCCATAGACATCTGCAACAGGCATTTGCGTGTTGTAGTTATGTTGCCTACCTTTAATAGAAAGAGGAGGGGATAGACAGAAAAATGGACATTAACTTCTCCTATCTATCCCCTTCCCCGTCAAATCCTCCTTCCCTTTCTATCCTTTCCTTATTAGACAAGGGTGGGAAAGCTAAGAGGACTAAAATTAGGCCTTCGACACCTCACTCCTCATACGAAACGCAGAAAACTTCTACTTCACGCTTGTCTTCTGTGAGGTCGTGGTATTTCACCGGTCAAGCGGTATTGCGGACTCTATCACTGTTAAAACTTCTTTGAACATTCTAAATAAAAACAATGTTAAACACATCAAAGTTGCTAGAATAAACTCTGTCTAAAGAAGAATGATTTCGGTAACCGTCTCATTTATCGAAATTTTAAAGTAAATAGCATCACAGACACATTGAACCGAGCCAGTTTGCGTCCTCTTGAGTTTAAAATATTTTCAAATAAATTTAAACAATAAATGATCAAGATTATATCAAATGAAATTTTTTTCATAGATGCATCTATGTAACAATATAAGTTATATTTGAACCAGATAATAGCAGTTTTTTTAATAGTGTGTTAAGTAAAAGTGCATTAAAACCAACGGGTAGATATTAGTAGGTATAGAGTGTTTTTTTATAGAGGCATAGAACTTTGAATTGGAATAAAACAATGATGATTATATTAATTGACATGAGATATACTGTATTCAAAAGATAACCTTCTGGCATTATAATTTAAATATGACTTCTGGCATATGACTGCTGCGGCTGACTCTGACGTAGTCTAATCTGGAGGTCTAATTTTCAATGACTTTTTCCAACATTTGTGACCGTATGTCGGCAATAACGCGGCGAATGTTGTCCTCCAAGTGGTCAATCGTTTCGGGCTTATCGGCATAGACTACCGACTTCATATATACAAACAGAAAATAGTCTAGCGGCGTTAAATCGTACGATCTTGGAAGACAATTCACGGTTGGTTACCAAACGTTTCCCTCAATAAATCAATTGTGGCACGAGCTGTGTGACATGTTGCGCCGTCTTGTTGAAACCAC
>DWLR01004915.1:0-11532 GCA_018246295.1 Papilio alexanor hazarajatica | reverse complement strand
CCTACGAGAAATCTCCATATTTCTTCTAAACTTTACTCCTTGAAGTTCAGTTGCGCAATGATCGAGTGATTGATTCAGGCTATATTTATATACTGTGGTAAAATGCTCTAGAAGCTTCTACATTGTTCTGGAAATCGATCCAAAAAAGTGGCGGATTTATTAGTTGCCAACCTAATACTATACGGCTTTTTCTGTATTTCAGAGTAATGATGAAGGATCTTAAACATCAATATATCGATGATTTATTTAAAACTATTATACACTGAGTTGTTAATGAACATTTTGTTCGTTTTCAGCTCTTAAGTTCATTTGCTAAGAATTTTGAGCCTTTTCTTAAATAATACATTCTTTAATTTCACTTTTCTACTGTTTTGTTACCCGACTGATTAACGTTTATGCAAGAATAGGTTAATGGGAAAGGGGTTTACGCATTATTAGGTTATTACTGCCGCGAAAAATAGCTCCAAAGGTATGCAATGCACTGACCTTTAACAAAGAAAAAGTAAAAGAGAAGAAAAGAGCAGTAAGAAGTAAAAAAAGAGGTCATGATAATAAATTGATTGATTGGACTCCTTCAACATAAATTTAACCTTTCAACAAAGTAAATGAATAAAGTGAACACATCTTTAATGACTAATAGTTTACCAATTTTTTTTTGATCCATTTAAGTTTTATTTTTCTTAGTTTAGTCTGTTTTGTTTTTCTTTTGTTATTATTGGTTAAGATGTTTTATTTTTTTAAGAAACATTTTTTTTCTTAATGTGTATCTATCGGTGAAAACCTTTAAATAGCTCATTGTTTTTAGTTTTCTTTGAATATATTAAATAAAACACGATTAAATAAAATAGAAGCTTCAAAATGTCAAATAGATACGCATTAAATTAAATTTTCTATGTGTCAATATGTAACTTTAAATTGAATCTCATGGAGGCTTTTTAAGCTTTACACAATAGGGTATTTATTACCCAGTAGCTGTTTAAAAAAATAAAGCGACGTTAATAAATAATCAGCGTTAATTGCACCGAGACCGCGTTTAACAAATTATTAGGAATTAACGTTTGTTATTCCAAAAATTATTTAAATGTACCCAGTTCCAACGATCAGTGGTACTGCCTCTTATATTCTCCTATGCCTTATCTCAGCCCACTTATGTTTAGGTTCTTTTTTACGTTAAGGTTGTCTTTAGACTTAATTGTAATGATAAAATAGGTTACCCGTGTGAGTGATTTGAGCGTATCAACAAAAAACTCTAAACTGTTTTTCAGATCTCGTTTACCTAGTGATTTTATTTTGAGTGAATTTATGACACGCATATAGTTATACGTTTCTTTTGTGTAAGTATTTCGTTTAGATATGTCGTGTGAATATGTCATGCAATATGCAGAGATATAACGGTACCATTTTTTTTAAATAAATTGTATCCGAAGCCCACGATAGTCGAATGCATTATCGTGGTTGTGGAGCTTAGCAGCCGTAACTTAGCCAACGATGATGAATAAAGAAGGATCAACGCGAATATACCGAAGATTAGGACTGGTCCGAGGCGATTGCTCCAGATGTACTGTATACAATTGTTCTCATCGAATGCTTGAATGAGTCTAAATTAATAGTACTGGTAGTTTTTGAGTCATATTTATACATTATATTTTTTTATGCATTAAAGATTAGTTATTGTGCCACTCTTTGTTTTCGTCTTCGTGGATTGATAATTAATTAGTTGACAGTTTTAAAGTTATAATGCATCCAGTCAACTGTAACTTATGTCTTGACTCCTCATATACATAAAAAACATTCACATTGCAGTAGTTAGCAAAAAGTCGTACATAATCAGTGGCAGTTTGTTCAAATAATTTTACGCCTGCTAAATATTCGTAAGTACAAAACGTAAGAATTCATACGTAATAAATATACTCATTCCCTGTCAGCAGAGCCCCCTGCCTCCCTGCTGAGCAGGATGCGAGCGCTGGCTGCTCGGGGCGGCGTCAGTAATTAGCAACGCTTTCCTTCCGCCCCTAGTTCCAATGCTCAGCCCCACGCGTTCGCAATGTCTTAATTTTTTGCGTATGTGATTTTTTTAATTATCTCTAATTAAAAAATGAGATGTTTTTGAGATGTTTGTATAAATCGTTAAATATGTGTAAACAACTAGCTTTGGAATATTTTTAAACTAATCAACCAGTGCAGTACGTAGTATGCCAAAGTATTTCGAAACAGAACTTCGATTCATAAAAAAAAACAATAAGTTTAAGATAAGAAAAAATGAAATATTTTGTACGAAATTATATAAAATACACATATGCGTGATGAATTTCTTTACACAAAGAGAAGTAATAATCTGTCGGTACAAGGTATAATAATATACAGGCGTGTAATTTATTCAGTATAAAGTAAATCGTCATGACAAAGAAATCGTAATCAACCTTTTACATTGAAGAAAAAGATTTTCGAGAGAAAAGTGTTCGTTTAATTCAAAAATACTCTCAGTGTTCATATTCAAATCGTCATTGCCCTTAAAGTCCTCATAATCCATCCAATTCTGAATTGTGGAATGGCGCACGGGTCGCAGTAATCAAGACGGCTTCAGTTGGATTTCATTCCCTACACTAGCAGGGAGTGCGAGTGTATTTGTCGAAGATAAAAGGGAATTACGGTTAAACTTTTATCATTCTCATTGAGAACTCGAAAACAATAAGACAGTGAATGCAAAAAGAGGCATATTTACGAATGGAACTTGTATCTGAATAGCACTTACACTACGTCAAATCCCATGGAATTGGTCGCGGCGTGTGAATGTGCAGCGCATTTATAAAAAACTCATTACAGGCGGCGAGTGCGACGACTGCGGCGCGGACGAGTGGCGTCTTTGAAGGCCCGCGCCGCTACTGCGGTATTATTCCAGATTATACCGGCTTCCATACAACTGAAATCTCGCTTAAACCACTGTAATTTCGGAACGAGAAAATAAGGCTCAAAAGTTGTTTTACTGCACTCGCACTTTCTAGATTTTTTTTTTGAAATAAAGAATCGGTTGCTCGCCTTAGGTTCACCTCTTTAAAACGACGTGCAAGTTATATTACGGTAAATCGAATTTGTCGATACTGTCATTGAATATTTTAAGTATACCAAATACCAAGCATAATCCATAAAATTCACAAGCATGATGACGTATTAAAATGTACCAGAAAACAGAGACTACATATTCTTATTGACAGGGATACCACTTCCTCTTAGGTGAGCATGCTGCTTGTTACGATGATTTGTTGTGTAGAACGTTGCAACAATGCTTTTGTATTGTTGGCCTCATGATTTGTTATTCGAACTCGTATGATTTTAGTGAACACTTATAATGTCTATTAACAATAAAGTATACTAATGTGAATCTTACATACAAACATACGCAGACAACAGCAAAAAACATTACTCTCATATCAGTTGGGCAAAAACAAAAACAAGTAACGTAATCTCTGCACATGACTTGAGGTTTGGTGAATCTACGTCTAAGTGTATCGGACCAGATCCGAATAACCATTACATATTTAGTTAGTGTGTCCCCGGAGACTGCACTTGCGGTTCTTCCCATTAGCACGATTGAGCGCACGGCCAGTTGTAGCATCGGTCTTTTGCAACCCATTCGATTTCGCAAATTAGTGTTACAAATGCTTTAATTTCAATTTTAAATTCAGAGGTCGATGTTTAAAGTGAATACAAAGGCGCTATTTATTTTATACAATTCCGAGCGCGGGTAGGGGGTAAAATATCGATGCGTTTGTCGGCTGCGGTGGCTCCGACTCGTATAGATGCAGATGAGCTAACTATTTGTCTTACCTGATCGCTGGGGCTTGATTAAACCGTGAAACAGTTAGCGATGTTCACCTGCTAGTCTTATAATGAAACTATACACCAACGTTGTTTATTGCGTTTATAAAGTTAAACAGGGTTTAGGTTCACATTACATTGTTTAATGGTGGTGCAATTTAAGTAGTTTCGTAAAGGTTATTTTTAAGCAAAAGAGGGCGAACGCCCGCACAGTGATTAGGACAGATAAATGACGGACATTACTTGTAATGAATGTTTAGGTGGTCGTAATCGCATCGCGTAAAGTGTCGGCGCCATTACTCCACAGCTGCTGTTGCCGAGATATTGCCTCGGGCAACATTTACCGTTTCAGCGTGGATTTATCCGTTCACGGGACAATTTTACACGTGCTTTTAAAAATGGACAATAAATTTTGATTTTAACAACGTTGTAACCGTTGCGCGATATGATTGTCGGCTTTTAAAAGAAATAAATCCTCGTAACCATATGACCATAAAGGAAGTAGGCGTTAAAATAATTTGGTTCATGTAAAATGTTTCACACACATCATTGAAGTCAACTTAACAGATAATGAAGCTATTTTTATCTTGTTTCAAAATTAAGATCGGTTAAAAATAATTATATTCACATACATATAAATTTATATCACTTGTATTATAAACAAAGAATTATATAAATAACTAAAATATATAATATTATAATTAAAAAAAATAAATTGTGATAAATTCAAGTTCCTAATTAGATAAAAAATAATAGAAAATTCTATATACTTAACACATTGTTTTAATCAATTAATAAATATGTTTCAACTTTACACATGCTATGGATTGCGATGTTTGTCCAAGTGTGCACAAAGTGTGAGAAATGATGTTTGAGAGTTTGAAAAGTGACAGAAATGAATTTGTATATATTTTCATTTTTCACAATTTTACAGTTGTCCGGAAGTTCATGGATTAACTTGAAATATTAATATTTACTACAACATTATTACAGGTTTCTAGTACTTTCTTATCGCCCTTCTGATTATTTAATAACTACACTACATAAAATACGAATGTATTTAATGTAGTGCAAAACCTATAGTTTTAAAGTTTTATGATATTTACTTCTATTTAGTATGTTCTATTACTTTTAATTTCAATATGAGATTGAAATGTGGGCGGTTGATTGGACGCGAAGCAAAGTATGAGGGTAGTTATATTGAGAGGTGAAATGGTATTCGGTAGGTGTGTCGATGGAGGAGTCACAATTTCCTGCACTTAACAACATAGGAAGTAATTTTGACGACTCATCAAACGACGGACACCGATTGACGTCTCGCTCGTTAGACGTGTGCCTATCATTACGCGAAGCTCGAATAAAACTTTAATGGCTTCAACTTGGCGTTCAAAGTAAAAAATGTCAAACAAATTACTGCTACTTCTTTGTTACCCCTTTTAGCTTTGCTTTTTAGATTTTAAGAATAAAGTAAAAATAAAGCAACATCAGAGACCAGAGGCTGTTACTAAACTAGTGCGTACCAACTTTAAACCGTATTAGCACTTAAAATAAAGTTGGATTATGTTCAAGCACTAATATATTCATTAGGTTATTTAACCTACGGTTATTTAACTTACAAAAATTAGGGTTTGTAGGCGTAGAGCTAAATTGGTCTGAATATTGTATAATGAAGTAAAAGAGTGTAAAGAATTTGTCAGGTTTAAATGTAAGTAGGAAGCGAAAGTATAAATCTTCGGTTGTTACTTTTCGGTGCGACGGCGGTGTTCGTCATCAAAGTTTCTGAATTGTGGCCATCTGCCGCGCGCCGCGACGCTCTCAGATTACCATGGAGAGCTTAGTTTAATCGTTTTATTAATACGCCACAAATCGTTTTATTGCCTGGTTTCATGCACTTTGGATTATTCAAATAAATAAAATTTTATCTCCAATGTAAATCCAAAGAAAATCTTAATATTTTTGCAACATAATAGAAAAACGAAGCGTCAATCGCCTCATGATTAAAGGTAGGGACTACCCGTCGTGTGTTCGAATCCGTCGTTCGACAACTGTCGTGAACTACGTCTATTTTAAGATTAGTTAGAATGGTTACAAGAAATATAAGTAAATTATTCAATACAGTAAATAAATGTATATTTAAAAAATGTCATTAAAAATCCTGCGAATCGTGTTTTCAGTTTTCATCTTGAAGTAGGTTAGTGATTATAGTTAGTCTATACAATTTACTAGCATATGGCACCCCTCAGACCTTAACAAAAGTTGCATCCCTTCTTGTAGTAATTGGCTACCGGCAAATTAAATTCATGGCAAAGAAAAAAAGACTTACATTTGAGCTAGGTATTTCTTAGTAGATTTATGAGGTCGAAATAATACGCGGGTGTTG
Organism: Papilio alexanor hazarajatica; assembly: GCA_018246295.1. NCBI lineage: Eukaryota > Metazoa > Arthropoda > Insecta > Lepidoptera > Papilionidae > Papilio > Papilio alexanor. The sequence continues at coordinate 5,336 of DWLR01004915.1, read as the reverse complement.
TTGAATAAAGTAATGCGAAAAGGCTTCTGCTTGCTATTATTTACGGTCCCTAATAACTGGCCGGCAGAGTGCAGGTCGCGAGGCACGCGGGGTACTAGCCCTCAGCGGCGGACTACCGCCTGTAATGGACTCGTCTGGAATACTTAAACCTTGTTTGCCAATACGTTTGCATAAATTGCATTCTTACCTATTACATTACATTAGAACATTTGAATAATTTACTTATTCATATTAGAGACAATTATGTGTATTTCTAGTATATGTCTACACGTTCTAAAACTACGACCCTCGAGGAAACGCCTGCCACTATTTATGTAACCGTGATAAAAATTAAAAATTATTGAACGGATGTTTATTCGGTTTACACCAATAAATGGAATGATTCATAGAATCAGGGTGGGGGTGGAGTTTTTATGTAGGCGTAAAATTTACTCTGTTCAGTGAAATATGATGACGATTGTTAAGGAATTCTAATGTAATATTTCAGGAAAAAATGTTGGTGTAATTGTTTCGCTACCCGCGCGAAGCCGGGGCGGGTAGCTAGAAATTAATGGTTTACAATTACCTTAACAATTTAGACTAATTCTAAAGGTATATTTATGTATATTTCTTCTATAAAAGTGCACTTAGGACTATTTTTATATTTTGGTGTTGATTTCTCCCTGTTCCTTGTTCCACCATTACGTTTACACGTTGATTTTCCGGGCGGTCTGTGATCCTGACAGGTAAAAAAAAATTTTACCTTTTTATGGAAGATGAAGTTAGTAACAAATTTTATAAATCAAAATAACTTTTCATCGAAATCAATGAATAGTTAATGTTTAGTTTTTCCTGACAATTAAATTTAAATCTACCAAGATGTTATTAGAAAAGTATGAATGAGATAGATAGATAGATAGAACCTTATAGTACTAATGCGAATAAAAAGAATAAATTCATGAACAAGAAGCATATTATGGCAGAATTTCCTGATGATTTATAAGGTGTAACGTTAAATTAAGTACTGGTAAAATTGAGGCAATAACTTTTCGTTGCAGCAGCAGCAATTTTTCATTGGTATCAAGTAGTTCTTAAGAATAATAAATGTTTTATTAAGCAAATGGAAATAAAATTTCGTGAAATAGGTGTCTTATATACTTGATATTATGATTATCCTAGTAGCAGTCTTCTATCGAAGTAAAATTTTTACAATTCAAGCATATAAGCTGCGACAAAGTTTGAAATAGATTTTTGAATACCGCAGAAATATAAGTAATGGTTGTATGGTGGGGTCGGCGGTACGATGTGTGAAATTGTCATTTGATTGGATTAGGTTGGTTGAGCTGTCGTTGCGATGCGGCTCAAACGTAAAATTTTACGTGACCACTTCCGGGCCGTCGACACTCAGGAGGCGATAGTGCAGTCAGGCGCTGCTCGAGAGCGCTGATCGTTCTACACTCGCCGTATTATGTAAATTTTGTAACGCTATACACTTGAAATTATTTCTCTAATATTCTCTTTTAGATAACTATTATTTTAACAACCGTTAAACTCTTTAAACTCTAAACTTACAACAAACAAACAAACTCTAACTCAACAGAGATTTAAATTTATTTAGGCTTAAATACGAACATTTTTTGGGAAATTTTTGTGTTTATATGCTCACATAACTCGAAAGTCCGTGCTCTAGTTATGTTGGGTTTTACTTTAAAAAATAAATGATTAAAATACGCCCATATGTAAAGTCTATTTTGTCGATATAAATAAAGTTTTTGCCTTTCAATAACTAGTAGTCGTATTAAAATTTATAATACTCTGGTCCAGGAAAATTCTCCATTCTTAAAAATATATTGGACAGTGGATTTTCTAGTCTAATTATTTGAATTGTGTATATTTTAAGCATGCATACATACATAACAGTCACGCTCGTAACCCAAGAGGGGTAGGCAGCGATTACGATTATTTTAAGATGAAGGATAAAACTTTGTATAATTTATTGATGAAAAAAGATACATCAATAACAAATATACTTTGTCTCAACCATAGCTCACTGGTGTGTTTTTTTCCTTCAATATTTTCCTTTTTGTTGCATTTAGTTATTATATATAGTGTGATTAGTAATAAAGTATATAAAAATAAATATACTGTAGAAGTTGCTACGATGTAAAAAGTTTAAGAAATTAAAGAAAATTATATTAAATATGAATATATTTTCAGCCTAGTTTATGTAATTAATATTATGTTGTATACTTTGAGTTTGTTTAATGTAATTAATAATTTAATTTAATTTATTACAGCTTAGAAGGTCTTTTAATCATAATTTATTTTAATTATATTTATATAAAGGTACTATACTCTTTAACTCATTTTAACCGAATGAAATTGCTTTATAGTAAGAAGTAGGGACAGTGAATCACGAATTCGAGCGTTCACAACGCAAGTGGAACAATGTTGCAGTCGATAGGTTGAAAACAGCGGACTATTAGGTCCACTTTGATCCTCTTATCTCAATGGCCTCGCTGTTAAATTGTTTTGTTAGAACATAACCTGGAAATTTATTTTACAAATAATAGATTTGTCACAAACATTTCAAAATCGATAATTGACAGGTAACTGAAAACGTAAATAAATAATAGATTGTTAAATATATGGTTGATTTTGGATGTTATAAAACGAATGATAAAGACGAAGTTCATAACTATAACACTTCGAAATCGGTTCAGCCGTTTAGGCTACAGTACAGATACGAGTGATGTATGTTCTAATATTGGCTTATGAAATTTGTATACTTTAATATTTATAAGTACAAGACAAAATGCGGCTCTCTATGTATGCACGACATTAAAGTTTCAAATTATCCCCTTCATTAAATGTTTTAAAAAAAGTTATCAGACGTTTTAACATTTGCTACGTGACACTTACATTTTTGTGATTTATTCTCAAAGTATAAATTTATGCACCATTTGCCACACCGTCCCTCTTTCCGTTTGAATAACGTACTAACTTTGAAGTTTCGTTCTAATACCTTTGCTTCTCATATCGCTTTTATAAGAGCATCTTAAATAAAGTGACAATTTATTGAAAATAGATAGGAATCAATACAAAACGTTTGAATGATTTTGGGAAATTGAAATTGAAGAATTATTATTGGTATTAAACAAAAATAAATTTCCAAAAAAAATAATTTGTGATGAAATAAAATGAAAATTTATAGTATTATACACTACTACTACTAACTGTAATTTAATTGCGCCTTATTTTCGACTGACTATTTTTTTCATTTATTTTTAATCAATATCATATTAAAAATGTCAGAGCTATAAAAATTCTATTGAAAAATAAATCTTTAAGCTTACTCATAATTAATATTATATTAAATGTGTTGCATTATAAAATATTGTATTTGTATTTTGCTTTATATTTTAAGTAGCATAACATCTTTGGCGTATCAAATACCTATTTGGAAATTGCAAGGATTTACTGCGAGACGTCACCGTTTGTAACGCTGGATGTAGACATAAGTGTTATTATGTAGGTTATAATACAATATTTTCTAAGATGGTCGTGAGAGTTACTATTAATTTTGTTACAGTAGAATATGGAGAGAAGCAATAGCATCATTAAGTATGCTTAAGGTAAGTAATTTAATTTTAAGTTGTTATTAAAACTTTCGTGAGCATCCTCATAGTAACAATTAATACTCTCAGGTCTTGAATGAATTCATCGCGTGCAATCTTATAAGAATGTTGTAATATCCACGTCTCATTACACGTAACTTTGAAGAATTATGACTTGGCTTCACTCCTTTATTGGAAATACCTTCACGGCCCTGAAATATTGCTATGTCGTGAAGAGCTACATTTTCTAATTAGAAATTCTTTGGCGAAAGTTTATTAAGTTTTTACTACAGTAATGAATCTAATGAAAATGCCTTGTCAGTCGCCGCCTTTGCCGGCGCGCCGTTCTGACATGCTCAGTTTGATGCGCCCGACTAATAATAAACAATACGGATGAACAAAAGAGGTGAAATTCCAGCAAAAACTGCATGCACATTCGTCCGCCTTCAATCAAATTTCAAAGGACAGGCTGTGTATAAAAGCATTACCAGTGTATACAGGAGGGGACCGACTAAATTCAATATGTACGTCGAAGTATTATTTATTTGTATGTAGACGCTAGACTTGTTTGTCGCCGCGTGTTTGTTCTTGTAGTCGCTGGTTCGGGTCGCTCGTTCATTTTTATGAGTTATGGATAAGGTGGACCCTCTGTTATGTTTGCCGTTTCTATTCGATTGCTTGTTTTTGTTGAAGCATAACTGTGCCTGTTAGGGATCGAATGCTCATAATTGTTACATTCTTGTATCTAAATTACCATTTTAGTCTTTATTATAGTCGATTCTCTTTTAAAATAAAGATTACAATCTATCTTAATTTGCTTAGCTTACTAACATGAATGGTAATTATACAAGAATATCCGAATTATATATTATGAATATTATAATATACATAGATGTTGTGACTTAAATGTTATACAAACGACGTCATTGCTCCAATCGTTGTAAGTCCTTTTGTTAGCAATCACGGCCTTCTTACTGAGCTTTTAGGCTCATAACAAAATGCTGTTATCGTATTATATAAACCGGTGTAGCTAGAGTATACATGAGCGATAAATATTTGTTTCATCACAAATTTATTTCTGAAAATCAAGCTCCATGTATTTCCGCCGGGAGATACGATACAAATGACGTTAGTGTGAATTTATCTAAATATTGGGTGGCATTTTCCAAAGCGATAGCTCTGTCGTTACAAGTGCATTAGACGTAGCAGCAAACAATTACATTGCCCTGCATGCATAGTTTGGCACAAGACCAACGTTGAATACCACTCGTTGAACACGACCGACTATTTTCAACTGTTATTCCTATGGTAAATTTAAGTTTATGGCACGCCTTAGACGGTATTCTATCGGTCTAATACTTTTGCTGCAGCTTTGGAATTTAGAAATCGCAAAAAGGTTTTATTTTCACAGCTAAATGTTTATGTTATTAAAATTTCCTTGCACATATAACTATTATAGAAGATTTACGTGTACGTACTAAATATAAAAAAAACGGCGATATTGTCATTTTCGTGCTAGTAATACGATTACACGTTTCGGAGTTATCCATCAAGTCAAATGTCAATAAAATGGCCACAAACAAGCACTAAATAAAGTTAAAAAGAATCAATCATGTATAATTTAATTTTTTGGGTCGAATTTTCGCCGCTGTAGTATGAAAAATAAATTTATATATTAACCAGTCATAGAATATTTATTGGTTTGTCTTAAAAATAATATATATATATATATATATATAT
>DWLR01004914.1:0-11532 GCA_018246295.1 Papilio alexanor hazarajatica | reverse complement strand
TACAGCATCGAAGCCAAAACAACCTTACAGTCCACTCTCTACCAAAGTGGTGGACGTTCGAGTTGAGCACGTCCACCACCAACAGTACCTTTTCATTTGTTTTTGTACTTTAAGACAAAATTGTTGTTATTTATTCTGGATTAATGTATTTGTGTATGATTTAGTGGAGTTAAAAGACTTCGACTTTGGTGGGCGGAATTTGTATAAATCAATAGGTTCAAAACAATGTGTAATAGATGGCGCCACTAGTGAGTTCACTCACTTCGTTATAGATTTAAGTTGTCAGTTATATATAGAAAAAAAATCCCGGCTAATGGAGCAAAAGGTGTTGTTTTATTAAATAAATTTACAGTCCATTCGAAGTATACAATGAACATTATATATTTTTTAAAGATAATAACGCACGAGAATTTGTACATACTATTATACATATGGTATATATGTCTATAAAAAATTGACTTTACATGTATTTCGGTGTAAAGTATCGGAAGAATGAATAAATAGCTTCATGTTCCACCACAGAAATTAAGACAAATTTCCCCCGAGGCATATGCGCGTGCACTAGCGTCATGCTTTTTTTTTTTGCAAAAAATACACGGTGTTTCGGTAAAAACTCAAATTAGACGAGACGTGATGATTTTTTCCACCGAACTGTTGCATGACGTGGTGTTACTTTTTCTCTGCATGAAAAATCAGTGAAATGACAATAAAATATTAGGCTTGCAATGTTTTGCTTTAATTCAATAAGAAATAACCTTTATTCTACTGTCTGCTAAGTACAATGAACTCTATTTTCTTCATTGAAATGAGTATCCAAATACTTCGTAATTCTATATCAGAAAATTAAATATGATTTTTTTGATTTTGCTTAGCTTAAAGAAAGGATAACATATTTTAAATTAGAATTATAACATGAATAAGCTCAATAAAAAAAATCATCATTTTATTTGATTGAGCTTATTTATGCTATAAAGTCAATCAACTCATCATTTTGAAATTATGCAGAGAGTAATTTGATACGTTTGTGTTGACAGATTTGGGAAGATGTTCTTTCCCCCACGAATATGGTCGCAATTAATTGACCCTCAGTGTGCAATTGACTGAGTAGTAGAGGCTGAAACGGGATCTTTTTAGTATCTTCACCCAGCAGTGAAGATCACTTGGTTGGTGATGATAGTGATGCAACAGGAAAAAATACTGTAAACTGCATAGCGTAATTACTAATTACTCTCCTCAAACTTCAATTTGACTTCGAAATTTAAATCCTTTTGTTACGTTTAGGTACTGGAATGAACCCTTTGTGAGTTGTGTAAGCTCTCATAAATCCATGAGTTTCTAACAACAAAGTTTACAGACAGCGTATATGATGGTAACTAGGCAATTCAAAATCGACACGCTAAAGTATGTTCTCTACTTCAATAATGCTGAAGAATATTATTACAATCGGGTCCAGTATATTAACCTATTCCTATTACACTAAATTATGCAAAAAGTAGTTAGAATTGTGTAAACAAACATATGGGTGGTATCCTTTATCAGGCAAAAATTGTGTGTCATCTTTAATTATAGCACAAAATGTGTTATTTTCAAAGAAATATTTTCTCTTTTTAATTTTTATTATACCTACAATTTATAACGACGCTGCATTCAAAGGCATTCAAATGCATTTACGTAAAATAGGTACATAAAATAATTAACGTAAGTTGATGTTTGTTAGTGTCAAATATTAAAAACTGTTTAAAATGTAGGCAAATATGTTTAAATGTGTTACTTATGAAAAGATTTAAAAACGTTAGGTTTACGGCTTTTACGACTTGAAATGTTTGCAATGTAATTTCATTTCGACGATTTCAGGGAAGGTAAAAGATCGTTTCTCTTTATGGTCCATGCTACGTGCGTTGCGGATGAAGAGTAGACACTATTCTAGAACATTTTAACGAAAAATTTGTAAATATGTGTTACAAAAAATGCCGATTAATACGAATATTTCATTTAACTAGTAAACATTTGAATGTATATTTACTTTTAAAAAACTTTTGAAAATAATATAAAAATATTATCACAATTCTAATTTCAGTTTCAATTGTAGAAATATATTGAAAATCTTTACCTATGTGCCAATTTTCACTATAACCAAATAACATAAAACGGTGCTCACGCCATATTTAAAAAGAAACAAGTAATAATAAACTACAGCTGGAAAGTCTGGTTACTTTTTATAACAACTAAAGCTTAGACTAAGGTTACTTAAATAATAACTATGTTTTTTGCTGAAATTCGTATTTTTTATTACAAATTATTAACTTATTCTCTTTTATGTTTTCTCAACTCTTGTATAATGTTATTCGGGAATGTGTTAAAAAAATTCTACGGGATTTCGAGCTTGAACTTGTTAATTTGACATTTAAATTATAACGCATTTTTAATCCAAAAACACTACTCATATGTCAATTACTTAAAAATAGTACTCTTGTACATTAATTCAATAAGTTTTAAATTTCAAAATCAAACTCTTATAACGTGAATGATATTTTTTAGAAAACAAAATAAAATTAAAGGTGCTCATAGAGCCAAACAATACACCACAACGCATATATACTCATATATAGATAGACATGTAGAAGCAGAAAGAAATTTTAATAAATTACTTAATTTAACACACATCGTCCTTGTATTTTCAACTAAACAATCTTGATACATTAGAGAGTGAAAATTAAGTTTCAACCGCACGTGCTTAAGATCTCTACATCAATGCATCCTTTGATCATTCGACGCTTAAATTATGTATTCGTAATTTATAAGTATGTTCTCTCATAAGGACACAAAAGTCGTGAGACATTAAGTATTAAACAAGCATATGACTAAACAATACGTTACTGAAAGTTGGATTTACCTTTGTGAAATAGAATCGCTATAGGTTTATAACTTTACTATTTTGTATAAAATAATCTATCATCTTCTCTCAGCCCTTCTTCCACTTGCTGCCGCTTGCTTGACCTCCCCACCTCTGGAATCCGCCTCACCTTCTCATCCTTTCCTTATTAAAAATAGTCAAAAGGAGAAGAGGACAAGAACTGTAGAACTGAGAACTGAGCTAGAACTGAGAAAAATTGAGCCTTTAGCACCTGACTCATTAGAGAAGAAACGTTATTTACATGCATACATGCGTCTTCTGTTAGGTTGTGTAATTTCATTGGTCAAACGAGCCCTATTCGGCAACAGATATTATTGCTGTGGACTCTACCACTATAAAAATAGTATATAAAATATTAAATTTAATCTGTATAGGATGCGAAATAATTAAATGAATATTAAATCATAAGTGAATATTTCAGCAGACCCTGAAAGTGACGCACTGGGTGATGAAGTACACTCTTTGTTGTTGAAAAATATACATATATAATTTAAAAAAATTTGACCTAGCACCATATTTGTTTAAAGCCTGGCCTTGAACAAAGCTATTGCTTAAATTAGGAAACACATATCAAAACTGAAGCAAAAATATAATATTCTGGCCCTTGTGGTACAAAGGTATCAAAAACGTTAATGGACGCACGTATCCCGCGGCTGTTTAACTGTCGATCACTTGAAAACTAAATTTAACAGCTGCTGCCTTAATTCTTCCACGTACTTCTATCTGCCAATTCTTTTACTTCATTACCTTCCCCGTGTTATATTTGCTACCTTATGCTAAACACAAACATTCATAACATATTAAAATTCATCATATCAAAATTCTAAAAATAGATCATATCAAAATTCTTAAATAGATCATATCAAAATTCCAAATGTAGACCTAAATTTTATAAATAGACAGATTTCACTTACTACACGACCAAACTACTCTATTTTATATTACCATAGGAAATGTTGTAATTTAGTGGAAATTATGAAATAAGAATGAATTGAAGTTGCATAATATGAACAGTTAAGTTATAAAGTAAACTATTCCATAACTAGTTTGTAATCGTAGTATTTTAGCATAAAATGTGAACTCTTTATAACTTTGGATCAACGTATACACGTTGATCCAAATCAAGACCTAAATGACATATTGTAGAGGTATCTCTACAATATGTAATGAGTCCGTGGTTTAGACGTGCCAATACAGATTATACATTTCTTTTATGAATGCAAATAAATAGGCCTTTTTAGACACACGAACCTGCTTTTTCAGTATAAGACTGATCTTTAATCTATGTAAAGATCCAACTGAGCTTCAGGGCTATTAACTACATATATAGTAACAGTAAAATGTAACTATGTAGTAACTATTATAGTTTTAGAAAAAAATTATATAAAGTCATACATACATATATGTAGTATACGCAGCCAGTTTTAATAGTACACAGCTTACTAAATATAAATTGAATCTTATCGCAAACTGTTATTATTTATGATATTATTTATTTAATTTATTTATCATTAAAGTTATGTTTGACTCCTGCTAGTAAAGAAGTTTTTGTTGCCTGTGTCAATCGAACATAAGTGAACAAATTACATAGAGCTAAGCTGTACGAAGCCGACTTATAGGAACTTTACCTTTCTAGATGTTTGAATATTATCTGACGGTTTAAAAAAGCGTGACCCATTTAATAACCAGGTTTAAATCTCTATAAACGCGAGATAATGGCATCCTAGTATTTAAATTACGAAGTGGCGCATCTCCCCAGAGTGCCAGTTTTGAATGTTCGCCCGCAGTTTCCTTTGCTCTGAATGCTTAAAAAACTTAAAAAAAAACTCCCTCTTTTGGAATATGTAAAATTATACATCGTAATAAAAAAAAATGTTGCATACTATCGCCGGATTATCATTGTAATCTTTTAAATTATTTAACAAAAAGAAAACCGACTTCAAATTTATATAATTTTATTTAAGTCATTGTCGTTTATAACAATTGTACGTCTCATTGTAAATGCATTAAACCCAAACAGGGCTTTGTCTTAAATCTACCAATATGCCAGTTTTCCGTATAACTTCAGAACTCAAGGTTCAATGTCATTTAAACTTCAATAGAACTCACTTGCAGATGTCTCCTTTTCACTTTTTCAAATCAGTTCATAAATGTCGAAGTTCTGAAATAACAATAATAAAAAATAGAAGCGGATTTAGAACCTCCTCCTTTTTTGAAGTCAATTAAAAATGATTGAGAAGTCAGAGGTATAAAAATTAGGAATAGCTTAATACCTCATTATAAAGATTTCAATATCCGCTTGCTCCAAAGGGATTAAAAGATGCGAGTATTTATTAAATTGTTTTCGTTGATTTTAAGTGCAGATATTTACTCTTTATCCTCCAAGTTTAATGCCATTGTTCCGCACTGCGTATCTGAAATAAATATTTTGCCAACAAACCGGCTCGCGAAATCTATCGCTCTTTGAATTTTTCTTTGTATTCAATATATTTCCAACTATATTCATCTTTGGATCATGATTAATCACTTTAGTCGAAACATCTTTCTTACTATTTCGTAAGAAAAAGCGCCTAATACAAAAGTCAATTTCAATACTCTATTGCTCTTATGGGGTGGACAGAGTCACTTATTTTTGAAGTAGCTAGAACGGTCAATTCATTTGAATCGCAGACCAATCCCTTTGTATATCAGTATTACAAATCAGTGACTATTGAATTAACCTGTTGTGATTCTTCGCTCAGAATGGTAGTTTTGATGATCGTCTGTCATTCAGATAGTTACCTATTTGCGTAGCCAAAAAGCTTCCGGTCCGATGATATTACGGCAATAGCTTTAAACACAAACTTTATCTACAGTGTGTTGATTGATGCTCGATTTCTAGTTTACTAAGCATGCACCTAGTTCTACAAATTTGATACGCTAAGCCAAGGTACAAAGTGTATTATATTCATCGCATCAACGAGCAGTCTTCAATTTTCCTTTCTTATTTTTTTCGCCATTAACAAAAAGCGAACAACCGAGCCCAACTGGGGATTTATTTGCATATTCCTTTGTATACGATAGGCAAGAATATTTCAAATTGCTTCCCCTTTGGCATTGTCATTTGTAAGCCTCGTTGCCGAAGCATAACAATAGAGCTAACACCGATTTCAGCGTTCATTTGAATTTTGTCTTACGAGAATTTGTTTGACGACAACTTACAACTTGGAAAATAGAGAAGTTCTCTTTATATCCAATTCTGCTTTATTTAATCCGTGTCAAACGTTCGTTTCTATGTAAGTCATATAACATTAATTAAATATATTGAAAATACATTTAATATAGTCTGTTAGTCATTCTGTTTCATATTCGAGTTCAAAAATCAAGCAAAATATTAAAAAAATCGAAAAAATTTGTTTATTTTTGGTGAAAAGCAATGTTTTTATATTTCTTAATAATTGAAATTTACACACTGAAAGTTCTCTCGAAACTACCACTCTCGAAACTGAATATGTATGAAGACGGGAAATTAGAAGATATATAGTAATTGTGTCAAATAATTAAACGTCTCACAAATGTTCCCTTGAATTTTGCTTGAGCGGTGATTACACAACGCTACATCATTCACACAGAACAAATCATGAAGACAAATACACCGAAAGATACACTGTTTCTTGAAATTTGATAAATTGAGGTAACGTCGAGTTAACACCAAACTGAAACCCGGCAATTGTAATCATTTCAGTAAAATAATGATAGATATAATATCTGCAAGCAATGTGTCCTGCCCGTTAAGTTACTTAATTGTTGAAAATACGCTAAATTTATGAATTTAATAACGTGTATTTTAATCATTCATGTTCCGACGTCTCGAGTATTTTATAATTTTATGTGATATTTACTAATTAATTTACCCTAATCTCAACAACATCTGCTCAATCGTATTGAAAATAAATGACATTAACAAAATTTTCGAGGCGATTTTTATCTTTATCATGGTTTCTCATAATTAAATATATCATGAATTATCCCACATAAAATATAATTTTTAGCATTTCTAAATTCTTGATCATCGTATTTTTATATTGCCTCACAGTTTACATATATGCCTCATAGTGTCATCAATCAAATTATTGATAGAAAACAAACCGTGCAAAGATCGGCCAAGGTGCTGGCAAAAATAAATAGTTACTTCCCCTACTGTAACGTCATACCGTTGCAGAGCAACTCCCAAATGATACGTAAAGAATTAATGAGGAACAATTATGTTGATAACATGGTTAAATTAATAATGGATTACAACACTGTATTCTGTACTTGTACTTTCAGCTTGCTGAATGGATCATTTTATCAACATTGTTATAATGGTTATCATTGTCGCTTAAAAAGTGGAAGATTAGGTCAATTCATCTAAGATATATGACTTACCGGTTGGCGCAGTGGTAAGATACTTGCCTTAAAGGTCGCAGGTCGTGGGTTCGATTCCCACCCAGGACAAACATTTGTGTGTGTAAACATGTCTGTTTGTCTTTTGTCTGGATGTAAAAGACCACAGGAGGACGGGCAGCAGCGTCTTTTTCTTAATACGGTGGAACATACTGCGATCGCCAAGCGACGCGGCGATTATGAATATTTTCCCCCCAACGATGCGATCAATGGGGGAGGCCTAAGTCCAGCAGTGAACGATCATAGGCTGAGGTGGAAAGTGGATTTAAGAAATATAATGTCCAAATTTTATAATTAGACAAATTTCTACGGAGATAGGTACTGACCGATGTTATGAAATATTTTCTTAATTGAGCTTTGGATTCAGACTCCCAAAACAAATGACAGTCGTCGTTTGCACGATAAAAGGGTTGTATTTTTAACCGACTATTATGTTGCATCAATGTGCATATTTAATGCGAAATAGTAATTGTTATTAAGAATTTAAATATTTTTCGAGGAGTTGATTAAATAACTAATCAAATTTTAATTAAACCTTCACACAATTGAACAGACTTTTTGAAAGATTTAGATTACCACGGATGCTTTGTTATGTTTACAAATTTACTTTTTGTCAGACCCGCTTTCGCGTGCAGTTAAACGACTTTACCAATCCTTAAACGATTTTATTTGATTACAAGTGAATACTTAAATTGTCATATCCGAATAGGATAAAACCCCCCAAAAATATATAAAAATACTTTAATTCTTTTTTACTCTAATGAACAAATTAAGCAAGTTTATAAAATGACATAAATAATTTTTATTTGTGTTTTACTTTATTACGACTTATTATTTAATTTTTATCTTTAAAAAAAAAATCTGACCCTCTGCTAAGTACATATGTAGCCCATTGGTAGGTAACTTGGTGAAAATGAATTTAGGTAAAGGACTGATTTAGGGAATATCTTAGCTTAGAGAACACCTAGTAAGGTAGAGGTTTTTTTTATTTAAATTTTATTTTGTATAATATTGTTTTTGTTTAAATATTGACGTGTTCCCAACATGAATGCACTTAGGACCCTGGTAAAGAAGAGCGGAGCTCAGGACCGGAGCACGGTAGAACGAGTGGTTATGGGATCATCTCTCAATGTAGACACAGAGGCTCAGGTCTTGAGAGTCCGCAAGAGCGTGGGTGAGTGGCAGTCAGGAGTGGACCCCATAACCCAGGCATCCCCCAAAAAGGTTGTAAAAGTGGTGCGCAAACGTGTGGTGCCTTCGCAAAAAAGCACTGTGGCAGATCCAGCAGATCCCTGCAGCCGGGGGGGTCCGGACACCTGTGATAGAGTACGGGAAGCACAAACCTGCCTGGTTGCAGGGAAGACCCATTTGACAAACGCCAAAAACATTAAGGCAGATTTAGAAGCAGTCGCCATCAGTGTCATGGAGACCTTCGGCGGCGGCTTGTTAAAGAGACGGAAGCAGAACTAAGTAAGAGTACGACTACGAGACAGGAAGATGTCCTCCTCGCTCGGGACGGTAAGGTCTTGAGTGGGGCGGAATCGGCCAAGGCCTTAGCTGAGACGTTCTTTCCTCGAGATCGGACTGAAGACGATAACGCAGGCCACACAGAGATGAGAACTATAGTGTATAAAGTAAATGTGAGGGTCGCATGATGATTCATACGACCCATGTGGTCTGCGTCTAGTTTCAGCCCGGAAAGGCTCCTGGCCTAGATGGGTTGACGTCGGACATCTGCCTTGCGGCCACTGACCTGGATCCAGCGGTATTCCTGTCCATCGCAAACCGTTGTCTGGCCTTGGCGTGCTTCCCCGGGATATGGAAAGAGGTAGCGGCTGCGGTGCTTAGAAAACCCAATAAGGAGGACTACACGCACCCCAAAGCATATCGTCCTATTGGACTCTTGTCCGTTATGGGCAAAATCTTGAAAAAGATGCTGTTGAGGCGGGTCCGCTGGCAGACGGCACCGAAGATCAGTCAGCGCTAATACGGTTTTATGCCGCAACGCGGTACCAAAGGCTCCCATTCAGCACATTCGAGCTGAAGTCGAAAGACGGAAGCTCGTTGTGCTGATATCATTGGACATAGAGGGAGCCTTCGATAATGCGTGGTGGCCGGCGATCAGGTGCCGTTTAGCCGAAACTCGGTGCCCCGTAAACCTGAGGGGCCTTTTCGATTATTATTTAAGTGATCGAAAAGTGCGCGTCAGGTATGCGGTAGCCGAGTGGACCCGCGAAACCACCAAAGGGTGCGTGCAGGGCTCCATTGAGGGTCCTATGCTCTGGAACCTGCTGCTGAATCCGCCCCTGGTGGAGTTGGAAAAGATGGTCGTTCGCTGTAATAATAACTAGAAATAAGACATAAACAAATGGTGATATTTAAGTTGTGATACTAGATTAGATTTTATATAATGTGATATTAGAGTAGTTTTTATTGTATTTTATTTATTGTATTTTAGACTGAAATTTTAATTAGAAAATTGTACATTTTGAAGGAAAAGTATTAAAATAAAGAAATAAAGATAAATAAATCACCTGCACCCAACAAAAAAAGGGAGAGGTTAGGGGTGCGTTGGTGAAAATGGGCATAAATGGTATAAAAATTTGAAGTCAGTTTTGATTCTTTTTTTAAATAGTAAATATATAAAATATATAATAAAATAAAAAATATAAATATATTTTAGCTTCGTTATACAAATCCATCAATGTGATTATTTGACGCGAGCGAAGTCGCCAGCAACAGCTAGTCTTATAATAAAATCAAAGAGAGCTGCGGTGCGGCGATGTGGAAACATGAAGCTGATTAATTATTGCTGTAACTGAATTAACTGCCTCTTGATGTTTGGCTAAGCGGAAACGCATATAGGCAAGACCGCATATTTCCCGTTTTGCTATTTCCATATAACTGTTTATATAATTATAAGAAGGTCCTATTTTATTCAGCTTATATTAGTTTTCAGAATTTTATATACAATTAAATATGGTCTAATAACTTTCTCAAAAACCGTTGTCTGTTAGACATGCTCCATTCCTTATAAGGTCCTAAGCTATAAAACAAATTTGTTATTTAGTAATTATAATTTATATTTAGAAGTCTTCTTGTTTTGGAGTTAAGCGAGGAGAGAAGTTTTAACGGTATTCCTTACCTAATAAATATATTTAATTGATAAATTTATCAATTAAATAATTTCGAAAACAGAAACGTCTAAATCATGGCAATGATAGTGAAATGCTCCATTATTATATTATTTACTATAAACCTTTATACAACTAGGTTACGTTACATATATATTCATCCCTAATGAGGGTAAATATTCATTCATAATTGAACATGAAATTATATTTGCATTGTTAGTCACATTTTTGAATCAATGCGTCTCTTCTAAATAACCAAAGGCACAGACTTGTTCATCGCAAAATGATATAAACTAATAACGTATTTTGTCCGACTGTCAGGGCGTAATGATTTTCGAGGGTATGTATATGATATGTATGTTTGTCCGTTCCATTGTGAACTCCTGAAGCCTAAACAACTTGCCTGTTTTGAACAGTTAGATGTCGTTCATTATCCCCCGTGTGCCATAGAGTACAGTCAGTTGGACTTTTTAAAAATTAATTAATAGTTATTTAGAACAGTACATAATCACGATGAGAGTATCAAGTGTTGTTCGGTCTTTGTACAGTCGCATTATGGATTATTATATTATATATTAGGTATAACACAAGACAAAAATTATTCATTTTCATGCTTATTAATAAGTTATTAAATAAACATACTCTTCGAAGAGGGACGAAATAAGTTCCTGATTTTTTAATTAAAAAAAAACCTAAATAATAAGAAAAAAACCATTTCCTTGACTTTAAATACCTGTTAATGATAATTAGAAAACCCGAAGAGTATTAAATAATTTATTAATTGATATTATGCATCATAATATCTTTAGATCTTAGAAATCGTCAATCTTAGATTTTGACAGCGTTATATATTATATATAGAATATTATAATTTTTAAACAAAAACAAAACCGACTTCAAATGTATAATATTTTATTTATGTCATTTATAGCCAAGTTACAAATATGTTAGGTTGGCAACTAATAAACTCACCACTTTTTTTGATCGATTGCTAGAACAATGTAGAAGCTTCTAGAGCATTTCACCACAGTATATAAATAGAGCATGAATCAATCACTC
>DWLR01004913.1:0-11533 GCA_018246295.1 Papilio alexanor hazarajatica | reverse complement strand
TTATGAATTGTTATGAAATAAAATCAAATAATAAATCTTAAGACAAATGCTAGATAGTTAAAAATAAAGAATATAAATTAAAATCTTAATGCAACACCATCATTGAATAATTCCAACAATTCAATTACGCGTAACGTATGAAGAGTAATAAAAGCGTACGATTTACATTATATCAAATTTAGAACGTGCATAAATAACACTAATCCATTATCGCACCCAATGAATGAGAACGGTGCATAATGGACATTAAATTTCGTCTACGACAGTCATAAATATGCTGAACACGACGATGTTTAAACAAAGCCCGGCATTGTTCGGAGACAACAGATAAATCGTAGACGCTAAAGAGGTCAGACAGACTTACAGACGTCAGAGATTACAGTATCGCATCTTTGAATCTGATCGGCAACCGCACCTGCCTTACCGGTAGCAACTCTCTCCACATGCCATACTTCTTTTAGTAATGACCAAATCAGATCTAACAATTGCTTAATTCATTAACATTTTTTTAATTAATATATACATAAATTTGCTATTAAGACGTTTCAACTTAGGTGTTTAGGAGACTTACCATAACTAGTATAGTGTTTTCACACTCATTATATGTCCCAAGATGTGAGAGATTTTTTTTACTTTGTTTTTATAGTCAACATAAATTAATCTTGTGTGAATTTTACATATCTCTGACAACCCCTTTAAATTTATAAAATCGAAGTATGTTATTCAAGCAATTATAAGATAGGTAGAGACTTAGACAGAAGATCCAAAGACATAAATATTCGTCGTAACAAAAAAAAAAAACATTCACAATAGCAAATTAGACATAGACATATCAAATTATTTTGACAAGTGAGTCAGCTAAATTTGTCGGTATCAAAATAGGCTCAGAAGGCGATTCCGCAACAGACAAGATCAATGGACAAATTACTTTCGCCACTTGCCAAAAAGCATATAGAACATTCGTCACAGGTGACGGCGGCGCGACCAATGGTGTCTCAATCTTGTCGTTAGACCACTTATCATAAATCTCAATCATGATAAACGACATTTAGGACTTTAATGGGCCTTTCAATTTATTAATACGACTCACGTTGCCCGCGTCGGAATGTTAACATACACTAGTCGATACGCGCCCTTTTGTTCAAAGTCATCAGGTGTTTTTTAATTGTTTCTAATGTTCGAGATTAGAGAGATAGTAGAGTATGGACTTATCAGAACATCTGACGCCTACGCAATGCATTCTAAGCGCGTATCAGTGAAATCAGTAAAGTAACTTGTGTTTTTAATGTAATATATATGGGCTTATATTTAGAAAATAGCTTTCGTTTACGGTATGCGCTGATAAAAGAAGAAAAAAAACATCTTAAATTAAATTAGAAAACTTAACAGTATGTTGATATTTAATCTATATTAAAATATCAGGATTTAATATAAAAGGTAAGTAATATTTATTTAGGATGATATTAGTAATTAGTAATTTTATTACTTTTGAATACCTTTGTAAAGAAACATTTGTCGATTTATACAAGAATTTTGCTACTCTGTGATTGATACATTCATACATACATTTGTATTTGATAAAAGAAAAAACAAATAAAGCAGTCACTTGTCTAAGTCGCCTCAGATTTTTGTATGAAAACAGAGATGCATTGAGAAATTAATATTACGCGAACAGGAAAAACATAGAGTTCGTTAGTCAGTAGGATTGTCTTTTCTTTCTTTGCAGTACCCGTATAGTTCTTTGACATAATAAAAATTGTGTTGGGAAATGGTTTTAGTAAACATTAAACATATCCTGTTTTATTGAGAACAAAGGAACATGAAACGGTAATAAATTTTAAAAGGCAAAGTAATTCATTTTATCGCCAAACGGAAAAGATTTATTAATAACTTTTAAATTATCCAAGGTCAAAAGTAAACAAAATGTGACTCTGATGCTGATTATAACATATAATACGTAAACAGGCTAAATTTATAAATATTAATTGCGCTACAGTCCAAGTTTTTATTTGTGTACAACGTTGGATGTTGTAGATTATTTTTAAACTTTCTCCTTAATTGGTAACTGAATATGTAATAGATAATTTAAGAAATACCCGATTAACTGTATATATTTTGACATCTTCATGATTTATTATTACTATATAAGTTTTACGATATGACATGACATGCACTATGACAATGACGGAGAAGAGTACGAATGTAATGACGTCTCACTCTTCAAAAGCTATCAAGCTGTTTAGGCTACAGGAGATCACAATGGAACGGACATGCGTACATACATACCCGCGATAAAAATTACCCACCTTCTGGGTCAGTCAGTAAAAAAATTAATAGCATCAAAAGGAAAGAGATTGAGAAGGAAGGGTATAGATAGGAGAAGGGAATGCCCATTTATCTGTCTAACCACCTCTCTCTATTAAAGGTAGGCAACGCATCTGCAACTCGCGAATGCTTGTTGCCGATGTCTATGTATGCTCCGCTTGCTCGCTTGCCATTTTCTTGTATATGTAAAAAATTGTAACAAAATTTCGCTAACATTACATATATTAACCGCATAAGACAAGGCGTTTTAATACTTAAATCAAATTTTAATCATAAATCGATAACTTAAGATACAACTGGTTATAACTATAAAGGTTAGATAAATAATAGTCTTATCTAATGTACGCTAGCCGTTTTCGTTCTCAATTACGAATGCAAATTATGCTATATCCACAAAATAGGCTCGCAATCGCTTGCTCGAACGTGTCAATACATTCTTGCCTAGTACACTTAAGCTTTTGTCTGCCCACTCTCTCCGGACAAAGGCGTGATGTCATAGGAGCATGTATTGCGTACGTGCGAATAAAATTTACTGAGATGTAGAACTACTAAATGCGACTTGTTTGCAAGTAAGTGTGGTGTAATGTAAACAAACTTAAATATTAAATATCGTCCACGCGTAACGTAGACAAAATATACGTAAATAATAACGTACTATACTAATTAGGCACATTTTTATTTTGTAATAAGAAATATTATTTTTGATAGGAAATTGTAATTGTAACTTACTAACAATTTTTAATATTTCCGACGCAGCGTAAGGTTGTGCTAGGAGATGGTTTACGGCAATAATCGAAGAGCGAATTACAAACCAACACCTTATGTTTCGCAGTTTGTATCTTAAAAACCAGTTATTAACTAAGGCAATTGGTGTTTTAATTGTTACATATATACATAAAAATATTCACTGCTCTAATTGCATACGATAATTTCTATCCTATAAAACTATTGATGGAAGTTCCTAGAAAATTTATTAAAACTGTAATCAACAAAGAAAGTGGTCCAATTAAATAAAAACTAATAATCATTTCCATGTACATTTTGATTATTGAAATAAAGTCACTATTCCAAACGTATAAAATATAAGTTTTATAAGTGTTATAATATTTGTTGTGATATTGTTTTTGGGTAATTTGGTAAATTTAATATAATCATATACTAGAAGAAAAAGTTAAATCACTGTAACATAAAAAGTCTCTTCCAGTAATCGTATCTTACACTATTCGAGTGTAAACCGCTAGTGTGTCGTAAAATCAATGTTTAGCGCAGACCTTACCATTTCGTTCGGAGTACAATGTAGCCCAACGATGTTTATACAGCACCAGACATGTACCGGATTGCTAAGTGAAATATTTATATCTATCGTTATACAATAAAGCAGGCTAACTTATTTAAGCTCGCACTATTGAATTTACGTTTGACGCATAGATATACCGAGCAGTTTAATCTATTACAAATCGAATTAAGTAAGTGTACGCTCCAATTTATATTTAATGTGTCTACATCGTAAAGGTAACATGTGGGGACAAATTTGCTTTTTGTTATTTCATAAGAGCACAGAACCTTTACAAGCTTTTCATACAATAACTTAAGCTTATTAGTATACTGTAAAGAGTAAAATGGCTTGATGATTTGGAATACGGTTCAATATCTAAACGTATTCATTCGCAAGCCAGTTGTTGAGGCTGTTTAAGAAAATATAGAGTACTTTACTTCACTAATATAGTTTACGAACAAAAAAACAATAATTCGAATTCAGAATTAATAATATTTGTCTTTATATGAAAACGATGTTCCAAATCAAGACCTAAATAACGTACACAAAGGGTATAATCCACTTTTTACCCTGAATTTCGTAGGTCCCAAAATATATGAGGTATAGAACTTTTTCTCATTTTACCTTATAACACAACTTCTCATCTTTTAAAAAATACACTCTATTTCACGGTTTCTGCAAAATTATATTACCAATGAAAGTATAAATTATTACCCGCCTTTTATATTATAGTAGATGCCGTTTGTTTGTTTACAAAATTTAGACCGTCATTTGGAACAGGGTATATAGTCTTGTATTCGTAATTTTTTACTATTTTAGAACAGTATTAAATTTTATATAACCATTTAAATTGCTTTAAACTTTCATTAAAATACAATTAGCAATCGCTATAAAGTATCAATTAAAAGGTGCCTTAATAGTGTAATAGTACAAACATTTATAAACAAAATTGTTTAATACTGTCTATTATGAGCAGACGTTCATTATCGAGTCGCTAATTTTTACCGCCCATGGAAAATTGTAAAATATAAGTGTGCAAATCGGTAAACTCTCATCTATATATTTCGTAAAAGAATCCACAATCAATCAAGTTCAGGAACTGAGAAATTTAACTTGGCCATTTGCGATGGATATTCAATTTAATTATATTCCTAGTGATGTTACCAACAAGAGTAAAGACAAATGTGAAAAATGGTGGAGATGGAGTGTTTCATAGAAATTCGAGTTCAAATGTGAAGGTTTTCGTATTGTCAGCGTGTATGACTTTAGATGTTTTTACAAGATTTAACACCAAATACATCGTTTAAAATATAAACGCGGAGATTTTGACTTCGTACTGCGGCAAACGTTTTTGAAATCCTGACTGACTTAATTTGACTGTGGGTATATATTAAGCGGGATACGATTTTACGAAGTCGCCAATTGGTGACTTTTATGTGGATTCACTTTTGAGCCCCGATTTTTTTTTGTTTTCATATAACTTTTCCGATATTACAGAAAGCTTAACATGATGGTAAAGATAATTGTTCTTGGGAAGTTACCCAATGTCCTAGGTGAGGGTCGGAACGGGACGCGTTCCTATGCGACATAACGCGTCACTATGTGACATTACGCGGCCAATTAGATTATTGCGACCATTAAGTTTTCTCGTCGCTGTAATAGTTTGGTGGCATCGTAGGTTACAAAAACAATCTACAACGACGCCAACCCTCCTTGGGAATATACTTATATATGGTATTTAATATGACATAAAATAGCACAAAATACACAAAATTTGTCTCCGCTCATATAAAAATTCCAGTTGAATTGGTTGTATATATTCTAAAGCACTATTAATGATTAATACAATAATAGTATAGTCTCTCTTACCATAAAGCATTAAAGAAAAAATGTAAACGAATAGGAAGATTTATTGATATGCATTTTGATAAATTGTAAAATTAATTTTGAGATAATTTTAATTTGAACTGTATCATAATTTATTTAAATTAATTTTGTCGACTGTATCGATAAAATAACATTAAATTGTCAAAAAGAAAAAACACAAAATAATTGAGATATCGATGAAATGGCCATCACTATTTTTATGGCGCATGTGCTCGTGCGCAGTCGGAGGCTCGGCAGGCAGGCCGCGCGATGTAAAGCGCCTCGCGCAACAACCGCCAATTATAACCGGGGAGCGATTCGTAATTATTTTAATGCCCGATTTGTTACCCGTGCCCGTTGCATCTGCGGATTTTGTTTCGCCTTCATATATTTGTAATGTATTTATTTAATTACTATATAAATTAATATATTGGAAGGAAAAAGAACTCATTCTTGATATGTAGATTATTTTAAATAATCTACAAATCAAGAAAGAGTTATTTAGATATCTACAATCACGTCCGCATGTCTTGTATATCTAAATGTTATTGCGTCGGTTATTCTAAGTTTGACGAATTATTGAAAATATATAATTTTTAAGTTTCGCGTAAATAAGAAATCCTTTAAAATTAAGAATAATAATATAGTGCCATTTAACTGTAAAGAGTAAGGAATGAAACGATATCTCTGTGTAATTATTTGATATTACTGAAGGTCAATTCAACAAAGTTAAAGTTAACTTAAATTCCCAATATTCCAATTTGTCTCCATAATATTGCTTTCAAACACAAATTTCAATTTCATTTATATTGAATTAAATTAGTATACATTACATATGACGTATTCTTACGCAGCGTTGAAGAGATTAATTTTTACTACTTTCAATAGATAATATGCAAATACATATCTTTAAAATTAAAATGATCAGAATTGTAATTTAAATTTCTTTCATAAACCAGTTCTTTCAAAGAATAATTTAGCGTTATATTTTTTCTCTTGTCATTTATAAGGCGATATTAAGAGTAGCACGAAATACACGCGTAACCTTCACCCACGCGAGGAAGCCAGCGTGCGATAACTAGGTTTAAACGAAAGCGACATCTACCATCTGGGTTATTAAACGCTCTGTAATTGCCAACCTTGTATACAGTAATTATTTTTTATTCTATAAAGACGTTGAAAATAGTTCTCTCTTATTTTATTTAATGTGATGAAAATGGCTGTTTCTTATAGTAATAGATAAAGAAGTGTTTTATAGTGGATTTTGATTTGAAAAGGGTTTAGAATCTTAAGAACAGATGACAAACATCTATAGTAGGATTTAAAAACGCTCACAATAAAATATCATTTGTGATAAAAAGCTTGTAGAAATTCTAACAATCAACAGTATTACAATCTTTGAGATAGTTCAGAACTTGGCGACATTGTTTTATTAAAGATCGGTGGTTACATTGAAGGATCCATAACAGTCCTAACCTGTCAAACCTAACAAGACCGAACTGCAATGACCCAGTATTTTAATGATAATAATTTTTGATACAAGGTGTTCGGTAATTAAAATAATTTATTCATATTCATTGTGACCATGCTAACAATGATTAAAAGTTTGTACTAGCTCATGGTTCACTACAATAGTCGAATGGCAGAATCGAACTCACGACACACGTTCGGTAGCCTTTTTTTTATACAAGAAGGTGGCAACCGAGCAAGCGGTCACCTAAGTGACCGCTACCCATAGACATCTGCAACAAGCATTTGCAAGTTGCAGATGCGTTGCCTACCTTTAATAGACAGTGGAGAGGATACACAGAAAATAAACATTTCCTTCTCCCGTCAATCCCTTGTACCGTCAAATCCTCTTTCCTTTCCCACCCTTTCCTTATTAGAAAAAGGTGGGAAAGGGAAAAGGACTAAAATTAGGACTCCGGCACCTCACTCATCAGACGAAACGCAGAAAACTTCTACTTCACGCCAGTCTTCTGTGAGGTCGTGGTATTTCACCGGTCGAGCGGGCCATTCGTGCAACAGATGTTGTTGCCGACTCTACCACTGTTATAATGTCTGGTAACCATTAGGTTATTGGCGCTTCAATATATACAACATCTTACACTAACGTTACGTACATATTGTCTTTCTTATTATAGTTTATTTTTAAACATTTATCGTCTGAATTAACTAGTATGCTTATTTTATATTCTGATCGACAAACAGTGGGAAATCCCGTATCGTGTCTATCAGTGGACACCAGCTAACAGTTTCCAATGTCCAATGATTACGGTGGAAACGGAGAGATATTTTTCATTATACTTTACAAACTCGACCGGTCATTCCCGTTCCACTGTGTAGGAAGAATCTTTTATCTTAGACAGT
The DNA here is from genome assembly GCA_018246295.1 of Papilio alexanor hazarajatica. Classification (NCBI taxonomy): domain Eukaryota; kingdom Metazoa; phylum Arthropoda; class Insecta; order Lepidoptera; family Papilionidae; genus Papilio; species Papilio alexanor. The sequence goes on along the minus strand of DWLR01004913.1, from coordinate 3,696 downwards.
CTATCTAAGCTTCAAATAGATTAGAGTACCTACTCGTATTGGGTAAATCTCTTTAATTGCCTGACAATTGACAAGGGTAATTTGTAAAATTGTAAAAAAGAAGGATAATTTGGTATTTAAAGTTAATGCATCATAAAAAGTTATTTGATTAACAATCGTATAATATTATAAAATATCAATTAATATTATATAATTTCATATTTAAACTTTATAATAAATTTTGAGATTGCTTGATAAGATTGGTTGATTGATACTTATGTGATTAAAAGACTGCCGCCATTTATTGTGTTATAGAAATATCAACATTTTTGTTACGCAGGTGCAGAATCTCTCCCTCCTCTGCTTTTTAATTTACAATCTCTTCAACAAATAAGAATTCGAAACTTTTCCGTTTGTTGCAATTTTTTATGCCTAGCTGTGGTCTTATAAGATGCTATGTTATGGTGGTTATATTTGCTTTTATCTCTTTCCACTATGAAAATAGACCATAACGTCATATTGTTCCTCATGTGTCATGTAAACGAGGCTACAGAAAATACATCCGTGGTCTCGATTCCAGAATTGTGCAGCAAAACATTTGTTTGTAACATGTAAACTGTGTTGCCGCTGAATCGATTGTAATAATTATATGACTCTTTAAAGCTACTTTATTTGAAAGTAAAGTAGACTGCATTTTAATTTTATTATTAAAATGCAATATTAAAACTCAGGAACTGCCAAGCACAAATAGTTAGTTGAGTGTACGTACGTACAAAAATGAATCATAGTCCTGCATCATTGCGAAGTCAACTAAGTTGTAAATATATTTATATAAATCATATTAACATAGTTACAAGAATAAACATAGACCTACAAAGGCACTAAAGTGGATGCCATTGACATTCTAGGTGCGGTAAATGATTTTCTTGTGTACACATTGAGGTCAATAACCTTATTTTATGTCAGTTAATGATTTAACTGCGTAATACTTAAGTAAATAAAAGAATTGAATAGGTAACTTATTTTAACGATTATAAGAAAAAAATGTTAGTCATGCGTGTAGATCCAAATTTTTTCCATTTTATATACCTAAAGAAAAATTGAATTAAATTGTAAATACACAAATATAATTTAATTAAATAAATTGTTTTATATATTTATATATTAAAATTTATATATTATAACAATCGATATACGCTGTTCACACAATCTGATAATGTCACGTTGAGTCACTTTATTAAAATGTTTTTTCTTAGTGTAACAAATGGTTAGCTGTATACCACCAACTAAGTTAACAAATCAAGGCGTTCTTGGTAGCTATTAAGTTACTCACTCTTATCTGACTCACATATCCTAAATAGCTTTAAAATGGTCATCAATAATGTGAGTGGCACTCAGCTACCTCGAATTAACATTTTCCTCAAAGAATTAGCTAGAGGCAAAAGTAACTATCATACTGCAGCACTTTGTCTAATGAATGAGGTACTTATCTTCGTTTTTAATCTGCTATTAAATAGTTTACAATAAATCTGAAACCATTTTGGTTGTCGTCACAGATGTAAATTGGTGGTTCCAGACAATAGGTGAACAGCTCGCTCGCTTGCAATATTTTTGTCAAAAAAAAAGGCTCCAAAACTGTATACCTCCCTGATTATAATTAAAGTAACACCTTCGTTATAAAATATTAGGTGTCCCCAGTTTCCCATGCGTTCTTTTCTTTAAAAATATTTTATTTTAATATGCAACTTTTGTTAAAAAATTGTTTTCGGCAAAACAAATAACGTTATTACTCCTAAAAAAGCTGAACCATTCACGGAATTCTAAAAAACAATATTATATTACAAAAAAACTTAACCATCTACGGAAGATTCTACGTCGAATGGTTTAAGTCTCATACCAACATGTTCAGCATTTTTTACATGATACACACAAGTAAACGCACAAATAAAGCAAACTTTATTTCATAGATATGAATTTGGATTTACAAATAAAACGTCCTAAAATAGTATTAATACATAAACAATCCCTTGGTGTACATTTTTAATTCATTCAGTAGTATTTTAGACTAGTAAATGAAGGTTGTTACGCTTCGATCCTACTTGAATAAAATAGCTGATAATTAATTTTATCTCCTCTTCTAAAAAGTAGGTTATTTCTAGTAAAAGCAATTAAAATAAATTTTAAAAACCTAATTTAAAGCAGTAAAATGCGAAAGCATACGGATTAAATACGTAATTAAAAATGCTCACATATCGAAAATGTTTGTAAAAAATATCCGGTAATGCGTGCATTTTTTTTCATATATAGAATTGCATGACCTATAACGTCCACTAAGTTACATTTTCAACACTTAGAATCATGAAAACTATAGTACATTTAAACATATAATTTACTTAAGCTAATTTATATGTAAATATGTAACGGTTATTTATAACTCAGATAAGATATAGTAACGCTATTAAAAAAAAAGTAATCGTGGACGGCAGCTTCGGCGCAATGTAAGCTCATCGGGCACTTGTTCGATTCGGATTAGCGAATGAGTTTACCGGCTATTAGTACGTGATTTATGATGTGAGTCGTGGAGTGAACGGGCCCCGATGGACCGGCCGGCGCAGCGTGAGGCCTAGGCAACAACCAGTTATTTATCGACATCGATAATTTAATTTAATTATCAAATATCATTATTATCGTATATTAAGTGCAATGAATACTTATATAAATTGAATACATGAATTAAGGATTACCATTTACAAAATATTTGTAAATGGGAACCTCTTTCTGGTCTTATAGGTTCACGAAAAAATAATTATAAAGTAACAATCCAAAATCAAATGAAATCTTATATCATTACATGATCTTAAATTGAAGAGTTTTTTCCCGTACCATTGGAACAATCTCCGTTCCTTTATGTACTGGGCCTTCCTTTTGACTTCTTGAAATGAAACTACTTCACTGTATTTTATTTGTTACATATACGTAAAATAATACAATGGTCAATTTATCTCTACAATTAATTATATTATTCATAGTTATCATTTTATTCGAGATATTATTATTATGATCCTTCAATATGATGCTTAAATTGCATCTATAATAAACACACATTTTAGATTTATGCGGTAAGTATATTTTACATGTTTGAATTTATCGATAGTGGCATATCGATATAATATCTACAGCACTATAACCGGCAGGTCGACCGGTACAGGTGCGTTAGTTTCTCACCGCGCCGCGCGCGCCTGTGTGCGTACCGTACACACGACGATTTGTCCACAGATTAACATCTCGGGATCGCCCCATAATAAAAACAAATTGTTTAGTATAGTAGCCGTAGAAAGTGATGACATTAGACTTAACATATAATTAACGTTTTCATTTAATATATAAAAGAATTAATTGCGAAAGAATTTTATTTTCAATTAAAATTGCGCGACTTAATGCTTGTGGAATTATTTTTGAGCAAAACTGATTTTAAATAAAAAAAATCTTAATCGTAATTTGTACTGTTAAAATTAAAAAATATGTGTTAAAAAATTATAAATACTATTTGTAATTGTTTTATTATTCAGGCTACACATTCCAGAACCTTAACGTACACTAATTTAAAGTATCGAAGTAGAAAGTACGTATTAAGAAGTAGTAGTATTAAAAAGACGACAATGTTACGATCCAGGAAACAGTGTAAATAGAGTTTCTGAATTAAATCTTTTCCGTATA
>DWLR01004912.1:0-11534 GCA_018246295.1 Papilio alexanor hazarajatica | reverse complement strand
ATATCTACTAATAAATTCTGTTGTGTTATAATCTTTAATCATTATTTTGACAATTAAAGATTATAATAACATTTGTGATAGAGCTGTAAGAGCACTGTAACTTCATTTGTAAAGTGTTTTATTAATAACACATTAGCAATAATGTCATACTAATAAAGATATAGTCAGAACAATATAGCATAATATTTATAACGTGCAAAATTCTATTAGAATTGCTGAATCTCGCATTTCGTTTTAAAATATTTACAATTCTAGTAACAACACTTGTGTTAAAATGGAACGCCTGCACAAATATTACGTACTAAAATTCAATTTTGATAAGCATCTTTTTATCCGACGCAAATTATATGATAGGTGGTGGTTGCGTTAAACGCGCCGTGAAAACGCACCGCGTGTAACCGAGCTCAGGAACAATGTTACCACTAGAGAATTTTTATTCAAAAGAAGATACTGCGAGTGGTGAAGTACTCGCAAACGGCTAGATAATGCCGGAAGATACTCGGCGCAGTCGTTGAAAATTTTATGTCACCTCGCGCTCTGCGTCTCCCGCCCGACTGCAGCCCCCCACTCGCTGCCGTCGCTAAAAGCAAATATTAACACGCGGCCGTGTGCATTTTTATTTTTCAACAATGTACTGTTTATTTTTTGTTTCTTAACTGTTCTGTGGAAGAGATTTTTTCTCTATATTGCTTATTCGTGCGATTCTTTTTGCACAGAATCTTCTTGTCGGTATTGTTTTATTCAAGCAAGAGTCCTAATAAATTTTTGAAAAAAAAATCTTAGTTCAACACCGAGTACGATGTAGGTGAATTTGCAATCTTTATTCACAGTACATATTGCCACATATTTAGTCAATACTTTGTCTGAAATTTATTAATTAATTTGCCTTGAGACAGCATGCCTACTTGACCGCATTCCATTTGGAGGGTGCAATGGGCACTAATACTGCCTTAATGAAATATTTGCATTCCTAAAACTCAACATATCGAAAATTAATAAAATGTCTACTGTTAGGAATAGTTTCTTTTCCTGGGTAAAATTACAGCATTACAATATCAACTTTGCCAAGATATTTAGATTTACGTTAGTTCCATGACGCTAATAACAGTGTCTTGCCCGACACATACCTGCGTCGTATTCTTATTGCTATTCACGCGGCGCAGCCTCAAGTCACGATGTCATTAATATGTTTTGTGTATTATCTACTCGTTGACGCCTTGCGCATGTCCTCGTACATGTTGTCACTTTCAAATATTCGACACACGCATTCTATGAACCAACGTTTCACCTCCACCCCAATTATTTATTCGCAAAACTGCCTTAAAATTACCACTGCGTTAAATAAATCAATTGAAACGTGTGTTTATCACAAATTGAGGTTTACACCATAATACGAGTTGGAAAACAATTCAGCAATACGCTCACCGCAAATTGAATGAGGTTCGAAATAAATCTGCCGATCGTTATGTGATTCCCCAATATCATCTCCCTTTTCATATTGCGCCCCTGTTTGCTGTCGGTCACAATTTATACAAGTGCCTCTGTGTATTCATAACTTTAAATCGACTTTTGCATTTAACCTGTGTAATTAATTGAATTCGTTTTTTTACAGTGAAACGTTGGTTATTGTTTATCTTTAAAAAAAATAAAAAATAATATTTTGGTACGATTTATTGTTTACTAAATTATTAAATATTAAGTTAGAAATATAAAATAGATTTTAGTGCCGTGTATAGGATAAAGTTATTTACTCTCACAAAATTAAATAAATATACAAGATTTTTAATAGAGAGTGAAACATTGATATGTATTGCGTTTGGTACCGTCTGTAAGTTATTAATAAAGGAAGCCTGTAATAAAATTTGAACTTTTGTATAAAGAATCAAATTTGTCAAAAAACGGGGAAATTTAATGATCAGTAAAATAGCGTTGAATTTTGACGAACCGCTTTCCCTCTGTCATTAGAAGGCGGCGGCCCCGAGGGTCGGCCGCCGTAAACCAACACTCGAGTGTATCGTAAGTGTTAATTACTTTTGTCACTCCACAAGCTGGCGGTTAACAAATCATGCCGCCACGATAACATCGGCCAGGGACAGCCGATTTCAAATCGACAATGTTGTGACGATAATTTGTAAGCATTTACATTCATGTGTAAAATATGATTTACATATTTATAAATCGAAGTAATTTAGCATTTAATTTGTTTCTTAGACGTTAAATTACGGTACTATTTACGGCTGGTATATTATTGTTAATTGTTTTTGCTGTACATTTGAACACTGAATGTAACTTAAAAGTAAGTAAAATGTAAGCAAATCATCTCAATCAACTATTCTTTACGATTCTAAAATACGATATTCTTATATTTATGTATTTGTGGTATTATAAGATTCATTCGGAATGACCATGCATCTGGTTAACTTTGCCAGGCGACCCCTAACGTTTAGTTTTTGTAACATAAATTTTCCTCGTCTCCCGCTTATCATTCTTCTTATGTTCTTATTCTTACATCGTTGTGTAATAATATTAGCATAAATTTCAACGCAATATAATTTTGGCAAATCAGAATTAAACTTCAACAAATAATATTTAATCTAATCATCCGCTAAAATCTTGTATGTACGTTCGTACTTACGTCTGTCTTGTTTCACACCTAATCGACTCGGTAGAACATGAACAGTAATTACGCTTGCCCTATCTGCCCTGATGGCAGTAAAAGATGCGAGGGACATTTATTTTTGTTGGCGCAATCAACAATGTTTTAATAATAAATTGTTGTGTCTCGGAACGCTCTTAACTGTCGGCTAAATCGATAAGCGACGTTTTATTGCATCATTAACGCGCCGACGAGGGAAGCGAGGCGTTTTCAATCTGCGTAATCAATGCCGGAAGTAATTCGCTCCAACCCGCCTCAGCACTGCATCGTTCTACATCGTCATCGCTTATGAACTTACCTTACCAACGTACTGTATTTCTTGCATGGTTGTTTTAAATATTAACATCGGGTGGGATCGTGGTCCAGTGCTAGTTTATTCCATATAAAAATACATATTACACGTATCATATAAAAGTAAATAAAGTAAAAACAATTTTCATGATATAAATGAGATGTTAACATCACTAGAATTTTAGGTATTTGATTGATTACATTTTTAATTATTATTAAACTCTTCTGTTCATGTTTTAGTTAAGCTAGGATTTCCTTTTAATGTTGTCCTGGATGCTTGTTCAAGTCCTGGATAACAATTTAGCTACACTTAAAACAAAAACACGTTTTACCTATCTGCGTACATAGATTGTAATTAAAGTGTACACCATTACAGCGATTAACAGTTGCTCTTTTATCTAATAATATTTATATTATATAAAGAGTCTTCCAACAGGGACTTACGAACTTTGACGATAACGGCCATCTTGTTGAAGGTACATCTGTCAAATTAGTTGTCATTTATTCAGTCTGTTTTGCGAAATCATCATAGACGGATATAGCATTCAACGACACTTGTAAATAATAAATAAAATTGTTTTATCAAAATGGATGTTCTGTTCGGGCAACGTACCGCGCTTCGCCCATTTTACGGTCGCCATGACCATCCTACCGAGAGGACTATTATAGAATAAATGATACATATCTACATAAAGATTTTCCGTAATTGATACTTGTATTGTTAGCGAATTGTTTTAATTCTTTGTCAATTGTATTAAAATTTTGCCAGTTCTACTGATTTTTTGATAATTTCTTATCTAAAAATATGTTTGAATGTTATAAAATAGCGTACGTAATAAATGGCAAAAACCGCGAAAAAAAGGTTATATGGACGTTACTGCAAGATTTTGACTGAAGACACTAAGACTATCAAAGTTGTATGATAGATAGTATAAATACATAGTTTCTTAAAGTCCGACTTATGATTTAATGGTTAAGTGAACTAGAGCTGTTTTAGTATTCCCCCAAAAATAGCCCAGCGTATACATATTAAAAAATATCTAATTTCAGATAGTTTTGTAAAACGATTATCTGCTATCATGTAATCCTATTATTTATTCATAAATACATATTATTAAATGTCTGCGGTATTAAGTAATATATTAATACAATTAGTTTCTGATTTCACTGTCGATTAAGTCTATAATTTTTAATCGACGATAATAGACCGAAAAATGGTCTTTACAATGTAATGCCTTTGCTTTACAGTGTTAATTCACATCTCTATAGCTATTTAAAATTAACATTTTTTATCATTCTTTTTATTTTCCATTATTTCTGATTCTCATCCTATATTAAGTTGAATGTCAAATTTAATTGTTCCATTGTAATTTTAATTATTCCTTATTGTGTGCATTAAAACTGCTTATCGAGATCCTTTTCAGAATCTGCATTCTCACGTCACCCCTGACATTGTTAAATGATGAGCCAGATAGACATTGCTCAGAATTACTTAGTGCTACCTATAATTTTAATTCAAATCGCTATCTGATATAAGTAAATAATAGTGAAAAAAAAACACACTTCAGTAGGAAATCAAACTAAAACGTAGAACATACTTTTTGAAAACCCCTTTCCTGTTAAACCATGTTTCTTAGGTTTTAAATTATTATTTATATTCTATTTTTGGTTTGGCTAATTTGTGAAAAGAATATGAAGTTGAATTGTCATCGGTTCGTGATAGATGTGCAAAATTTCAAATCAATCTGATGTCTTGAAGTGAGTGAAATTGGTGTTCCAAGATTCCATTACATACCTACATAGAAACAGGCGCAATTAATAAAAGCGTGTTAAAAAAACAACCAACCAACAACAAACCATTCTTTGAACATACACTAATAAACAAAGTCTAAGACTCAGAAGCTGTGAGAAACATTTCGTATAATCCCTTTAAAAAAAGAATCGATCACTATAAAAATTAAGAACAAAATAAAAGTATGATAATTTTAACACAATTTTGGATGAATTCCTGACTATAGGCTATTTTTGTTTAAAATTTCATTATTACGAAATAGATTTAAAGCTTTATACATAGATAGCCTTTAGATGTAAAGGATATCTATCTATAAAGGCCAAGCTATAGCTATGTAAAGCTAGCTAAAGGTATCAACTTTTTCTTATTACTTTTTTTTTAAATTAAAGCTAAAGGTTAGTTTCAAAAATTTTGCGAAGCCATCATTCAACCCAGGATGTAATGTTATGTTTTGTGGGCACGCTTGAAGCCGTCCGTAAACTTCGAGAAGTTGCAGTTTCCGTCCAGTCCAACCAGTCTGATATCCGAAGATTGTGGCAACGTTATCGGCTCATTATCGGGAACATGGCTGAACGACATCCTGGTAGATATCGGATAATTACAGAGAAAGTTTTATTTAGAACATTGTCAGACAGGAGCCATAAACGACTGCTCGGCAACTCTTTGAGAGGCTGCGGTCGCAACACCAGGTGACTGTCGGCACCCAAACTGCCAGAAGAAGACTGCACTAGAAGGGTTTACATTCTCGTAGGCCATTATGGGTGTTACGAGTAGCTCTTCGGCGTAGAAATCGTGCTCGGCGGTTACAGTGGGCACGCATTCGCCTAAGATGGCCTGAACATCAGTGGGCTCCTGTCCTATTTTCTGATGAATCCAGGTTTCCACTCTTATACAAGAAGAGTACTTGTGTGGCGTCTGGACTTCATGAACGGCTGCGTTGTCCTCACGAGGCTTATTCCTAATACAGCGGAACAATAATGGTTTGAGCCGGAATTCACCTAGACGGGATAACTTACCTCGTTTTGATATGGGGCAACATGACTGGCGAAAAATATCGCAACGAGATGCTAGATCCTATGGTTGTTCTGCACAGAATTCAAATGTATTGCATGAAGATAAAATCATCCTAGGATTTCATCTTCATGTAAGACAGTTCTCGAGTACACACTGCAGGTCCGGTGATGAATGTTTTCCGGGAACAAAACATCGCAGTCTGTGACCTCGGCAGTACTTTGTCATGAATACTATTGAGCACACCTGGGATTCACTCGGAAGAACGGCATTTGAACAACTTCCTCAAAATCTGAACACGGAGCAATATCTTTTACGTCACTTTTCCCTTGACATGGAGCATGATTCCACAGGCCACAATAGATAGCATGCCAAAGCAGTGCAGAGCCCTAGCTAACGCTTTAGGAGGTCCAACTGAATGAATATCACCTGAATATTTTTTTTCTTATAATTTCACAGTCTACATTTTGTTTTATTATCTTATCTGTCTATATTGATTGAAAAAAATGTACACCATTACATTATATTATAACAGAGCTAATGAGTTTGAACGGACTAATCTCAAGATATACCAATCGAATTTGAATTATTCTTATTGCATTTGACACTCCGATTATTAATTTACCTTTAGAAGCTGACGACGAACGCCGCGACGAGGTAAATTGCGAGGCACAGCTAATTTAAAAAAAATAAAGGACGAAGCTAAAAGTTCACTGTGACATTTCAGTCTAACTGCACGACCTCATCTTAAAGTGCTCGTGTTTTATAAATCGAGACTTACCTCAAGTATTACAACAACTCGAAGCAATACTTACATTGCTTCGAGTTGTTGTAATACTATTTCTGGAAACAATTTGCACCGCTTCCCAATCTTACTTAACTCTCAAAAAGTTCTCTACGGAAATGAATATATGAACGATGTAAGACGATGACGACGAATATAGTGTCGATTAACTATTTATTTCAGCTGGATCTGTTTGTAAGCAATAATTATTATGAAAAATCATATAAAAAATCAAAAGACGAAAGAAAGAAAGATTTGCATCTTCCCTAAAAGTCTATCACGCAAGAGAGACATAAATCCCTTACGTGTAATTTACATCAATAAACGAGCAATACTTAATGCGATCGGTACTCAGTTGCTCTTAATAATGTCATGAAAGATTTTCAATGCGTATCGGCTCCCAAAATCCGTTTACATATGTCGCATATCACAGCTCACGGCCGGTGTTCACCGCGACGTTGGGCGGGCGGCAGCGGGGCGCGTGCGCGGTGCGGGGGAGAGGCAGGTGGCAGGGCGACGACCGCCGCACTCTTGCCCCGGTCGTCGCCGCGATTTCACGTTTAGTCGTGTTACAACAACTCTCCTTTGTTCCGCTCGTCACCCGATCTATTCGTTATTTTTAATTCGTATATCGGCGCGCGGCGAGTCGGGTGCACTTCTCTGGATTACAGTGACTCAAGGATTGCAGTGACCTTCTATTCGGATTTTTTGTGTTTTGTTTACATTGAAGAGTGGTTGTGCTACTATTGTATTTTATTTCTCAAGAATGTCATAAGGATGTATCGAGATTGTGTTGTGACAATCTCTGTTTCTGTGCAGTGATAAATAAGTGATTGCGAGTTCGTGTTAATTAGTCCTAAAAGTTACCATAGTGAGGATCAAAGATCACCCTAAAAGCAATGCTGAAAGTAGCAAGAAAGAAAGCAAGAAAAAAATTAGCAAGCACAAGACTGAAAGCAACGGAGCGGTGACAAACAATAAGACGGAAAAAACTGCTACTGCAGTTTCCAAAACGGAAAAAGAAAAACGGCAACATTCACCGACAAAAAATGAAACGACTAACGAGGTATTACGCATTTGTTGCTTAACGTCAACTTTACCACGTTTCTATATAACTAGGTGAAAACTATTTACACATTCCATAAATAACAAAAATAAACTTTAATGTTTTTTTTAGATTAGTACCATGAACAAATTAGATATTTTTGCAACAACAACAAGAAAACACAACTGCAATGCCTAATTTAGTTCGACCACGTAATGCCATTAAATGTAATTAATCACTTAACTTGTTGACCTATTAAACAGGTAGCAATAAGCTACTGATGTATTTTTACCACACCAACAACAATTAACATTGTCTAAAATTTAAATCTTATTCCTGGGATTTAGAGGCGGAACATCTTATACAATTAGATATCGTTCTCCAATCCCCATCAAATACTACAAACCTGACAATTTGGAAAACTATAAATGTAATTGAATTATAGTAAAACAAGCGACATTCGGGTTTAATAATCCGAAGTAACATCGAAAAATGAATAGGAGTGTTATTGGTCGATGTCACGACACTGCGGGAACAATGCGCGCGCTATGCACCTCGTCTCGCTCGCCACAAATGCGCTCTAATGTTTACGCTTCGATTTATGTACACCAATCGACGTAATTAAACTTAATGCCATACAATTTTAAATGTAATGTATTTGTAATGACAGTTGACCTTGGCAAAGCTCCCTGATTAATATGAATAACATTTGAGAACCATTAAACATTTCTACGTGATAAATGTGTGCGCGATAAATATATTTGACGTATAAATAATTAAGGATGTGTTAAAAGTTTGCTTAATATTAAACTACTACGCTAGATTTAATTACCTTATTACCCTCTGTCCCATAATAATTGTTTTTTTTTTAAATTAATACTTAGACAAAAAAAATGATTTAATAATAGTTTATATTTCAAAAACGACAGTTTTAATAAAGTACATCAATAAAAATGACACACTCACATGACGATGACGATGCAGAATATACTAGAATATCCGAATATACCTAGTGTTAAATATTATAAGAAGAAACTATATGGAAAACATCCACGTTGACAAAGATGTGATTTTGATCTTAGAAAAATTATACATTTTTGCTACCACCTTTACAGTCGCAACTTTTAAAAGTGCTTATACGACGGCTATAAAGCAACGCATTCTATTATAAAACCACAGTTACACAATTAATAGCTTCATTAAAATGCTAGACATAGTTAATAGTGCAGTATGGTCAGATTTTGCATTTTAAAATATGCAAATAAAGTCATATCAAAATACGGATTTGTATAAAAAAATAGTGTGGTTTCAGCTCATAAAGAAGCTCTGAAGGAAAACATAAAAATTCTGGGTAATATTTAACCCGAAGAGGAGCTTGGCAAGTTAGCTTAACGTTCATACTTGTTTTAAAGCCATTTTTAGTACCTAAATCTAATTGTATGTTTGTTACTGTATAACTTCGTTATTTTCGAACTGATTTCAAAATGTTCATTTTGTTGGAAAGGGGACATTCGCAAGTTTGTTCTATTTAATTTTGAATGTCATTGAACCTTGGGTTTTGAAGATATACCCAAAATTGTATATTAATTTCGATAATAGATAGCATGCGTCAAAAAGCTGTTATTGTCATTACCACGGCAACCGATATTGTAAATGAAGCTTTTTTCTATTTCTTAAACATCCTTTAATTGTATTGTAAAATTGAAGTCGGTTTTGTTTTTGTTAAAAAAAAATTTTAAAGATTATCCATCCGTAAAAAGCATTTGTATATTTCATCTATAATTACCAACCGAATAATAAAGTTGTTTTTGTTAAGCGTCATCAACACATAAGACGGTGTCTAATGGTGACACCGTCTGTTGATGTGATGTGTACACTAGTGGATTATATTTTGATAAAACTGAACAGATCAGCCCTATAAATATTACATTAAAGTCCTGAATATTTACGCAACGTGACCATAAAAAGAATTTAAGCGATTCGAAATGCTCAATAAACAAGGTTATAAAGTTGTTAAATCTAAATTTAAAGCAAAATTAATTACAATAATGCAATCTTTATGATTTGAATCATTAGCATTATTATCCAATATTGTATTGATATTATTTCTTGATTCCATTAAATATATTTAAATTTTAAAGGTCAGCAATTAACTAATGCATCAAGCTTCGTATGTTACAGACAAATCTATTTACCTGGTATACAAAAAATGTAATAAATGTCTATTATTTAATTTAATTTACAAAATGAATTTGCATTTTATTCATTTAACAAAATGCTTATTTTTATATTATTTTCTCACGCCATATTCGTTTACAAAAAACTAGAAACTAATATCTTGTTCATTATATATCCAATCGGGAAAAATGTATATAAGGGACTTTGTACGTAAGCTCTTAAAATTCTAATAATTATCTTCATCCTCTGGATTTACCAAAACAAGATGCAGGTACGTGGTTAAAAGGCACGAGTTTGCACGTGAATTTTAACCAAACCGAGCTAAAATAGCCTAAAATGTTTTGTATAATAATTTCTATACAAGTGACCTCATTAGAAAGTCTTCTGTTCTACTGACTGGAAAAATTCTGTTAGTGTTCCAATTAGCATGTATGGTCTGGTTTTAGAATTCTTGAGTACGGAGAATTTGCTCACGTGGCAATAGAATCGCCCCATAACAAATCTGGAACCTTGGGTAAGAATAGCAAATTAATACTGATGCAGTTTCCCCCATTGACTTAAGTAGCATTAGCTTGAATAGCGCTCAAAACCGGAGTTAAGTAGAGGACCAAAACATCCTTTTTCAACGTTCCTCACTTACATAACTACGCTTGCTCTTACATTTTAATTCGATTATGTACCTACTTGTATTAAAAGAAAATTAAATTCCAGACTGCAAAAAATTTTCAGTGCAGATGCACGTAGCAACGTATGCGAATAGATAAAACCGTCATTAACTTTTTTTAAAGCTGCAAAAATGGAAATTTATCATACAAAATGCTGACTGCATCGCTATTTAGTTTGTTCATTCATTATTTAACCAAAATAAATTGCAAAGCTACACAAGCCATCGCTAGCAATAATTTATTCTGTTTTATGAATATTTATTAAGGCTATATAAAGATTATCACAGGATGTTTCTTCTTATGACTTTTCTTAATTGGTTATATGAAACACAGCTCTTAATTTTTTTTGCAGTTTTTTTTAAATGGTCATACATATAATTAATTCTGTTTGACTTTTTTTAATAACTGAATTTATGGAGAAATGATGTCAAAGATAGATTAACGTATTTGATATCTATCGCAATTTATCAAAATATTATTCTGCAATTCTTCTGAAACTCGGCTGATGTAGGATGAACGAAATTAATTCAAATAGAAATGATTCCATCGTTAATTCAAATTTCCAATTAATTAGTATGAAGAATTCCATTTGTCTTAAAGGTTAACTAACCAGTAAAGCATTCCCGTTCATCGTAATAGCTCGAACTTAAATATACATAACCGCTCGTATATGAAAATCGTTTTTTAAAACATTTCTCACACAAGATATTGAAAAGTTCAAACAAGTTGTGTTTTTACATCGCTGTGTCCCATTATTCTTAAATCCTCTGGAAACCCTAACCTCTTCACAATGCGCGAGCCATCGCAACGTAGAAAATTTTGTATGCGGCACTAAATTCAGGTCACGAACAAACAATTCTCGTGCTAAATATTCATCGTGGATACTTTGTATTTTTTACGCAAGTCTGTCACAACCTAACACATATTCGTTTATCCTTGTAAACTATTTATCTATGCTGCTTATTTCATAACAGATTGCTATTAAAACGCACAATGAATTGTATTTAAAAATAACATGTTATTTTTGAAAGAAACACTTCATAAATCATATAATATAATAATCATATATATATACACACACACATATATATATATATATATATATATATATA
>DWLR01004911.1:0-11535 GCA_018246295.1 Papilio alexanor hazarajatica | reverse complement strand
TATATATATATATATATATATATATGTGTGTTTGTGTGTGTGTGTGTGGGTGTGAATGTAAATTGACATCATTAGTCGTAGTACTTTGACGTTAATGTTTTATGCCCTATTAGTGCAAAAGATCAGTAAGTAACCTGTTCAACTGATAGTGGCTGAGTATTTAAGTACATATTATCAGGTATATTTTATGCACTTATCATCTACCTTATTACCACTTTATTGTAGTAAAAGTGAACAGAGATTTATTTGTATGTACGTGTCGCATATCTGTATCTGTAGATTAAATATATAAATTAAGAATTTATTTGTCTATGATGTATAAGTATACCACCTGTTGCCCGTGAATTCGTCCACTTGAAATTCAATCTCTGTGCCAAATTTCATCCAAATCAATTCGGCCAGGTAACTCCAGCCATTCAGCTGGAGTTACCTGGTAACAAATAAACATCCGTCCATCCAAACTTTCTAATTTATAATATTTTTTTTATCCATATTTTTTGTTTGTAGTAAGAAGTACCCTATATCCTTCCCAATACCTTAGAGAATTTTTGTACAAAGTTTCATGACAATCGCTTAAGTAGTTTTTACGCGTACGCGTAAAAAACAAACAAACATACATTCGCTTTTATAATATTAGTAAGAATATATGAAATATTTATTATTAAGGTTCCAGAAACAATATGTCCATCACATTTAAATATAAAAGTATCAATACATACAACGCTATGTGTTTTGGAGACTGAGTAAACGTCACTGTCTGCGCTGTGTTACAAACATTGATGATATATGCATTGTAGGTATTAAGTCTTGTAGGAGAAACATGAAGTAGTAGTATCTAATTTGAGATCATTTTAATCGACTTTACTTTTGCTTCAGACACTGATCAAAAATCTGAAAGCTTTTAGTTAATCTTTTATCAAATAAGTAATCTAACTGAATCAAATCAGGTACATCTAATATGCAAAATGTAAACGAATATGAAAACTTTTCAAAAATAATTTCATAAATGACAAATGATGAATGAATAATGAAATGGATAACGAAAAACTATTTCTTAAAAATAATTTAAGATTACGATTATGTTATAATTGTATATAGAATATAAGCGTATTACTTTGTGTTATATCAAAAAGACATATTGCCATGCTTCTAATTACCCAGATATATATATTTGTAAAGGTTTTGAACTTTATAAGAAGAAGAACGTGCAATGGATCCGTTAATAAATTTAATTTAATTTCGATAATCGAGCTCGGGAAGTAATCACGAATTAGCGAGCAATGCTAAGCACGAAGTTTGCGAAATAGTTTTTATTCAACTTTCGATTACTGCGCGTGAATCTTGTTATTAGTTTAGTAGCTGCTGTGGTTTCGGATTTAATATTTACACTTCAACATTTTACTGACATTTTTTATATTTGAAACTTTCACTCATAACGGCACTTTATAGCTAAGTTTATTTATTAGCACTGACACATTAGTGGCTGGCTAACTAAAGCCAAGTGTTCGTATATGTATCTATGGGAATTACAGAACTTGGATTGTAGTGGCGAAATTTGTCCAGCGATGGGCTTCTAATGAATATAAACGAATGGAAGCTAAATGATAACTGGATAATATTTAATATTTCTATTTATATAATATTTACACGCAAAAAATGCTTTACGACTTTTTAACTTAGAGTAAAGAGGGACACTTTACTGTGCCCTCTTTTATGACAGCTTGTTTGTGTCCCAAAAATTACAGAGAATCCAGTACATCCTTTCGTCATACACTTGAAATTGACAAAAGGACGAAATAAATATAGATTTTCGATAAACATTGTGCAAATTTCTCGACTCAGAATGGAAGTCAGTACTGGTTGGGGAGCAATTTAGCACTTTGTAGCTAGTCTAAAAGTGCTGTTTAAGCCCAGTTGGGTTTTACAAACGGAAGAGTGTAATTAATGTAGAATATGGTCTTGCAATTGTTAAAAAAAATATATTTGTTTATATAAGCATTGTACGCACAAAATGGCCTTAATTTTGTGCTATGAATTGCAGGTGAGTTTTAGATCTTAGTACACTTTAGGTATATGTGTATTTTCAGTAACTTTTTTCTGTAACAAAACTAATCTAACTTTATCATTAAAACCGGAAAATTAGTTAACTAAAAGCGTAAATCTTTTTTAGGTAGTTTTATTTATAGATTGTGTACATACGTTGTATTTGCTAAACGTCAACCAGCACCGATAAAATTGTAATTGTCAATGTGTCTGTTTTGAACGAGTGCGTACGTAGCGCGGACTTAATATGATAAATTGATAGATACTGGTTTGCTCGTGTACGTTGTCTTTATGGTACGCCAGCCTTTGGTGGTTTCTCTGTCAATGCTTTATTGGGTAGATAATATTTATCATTGCTCTCGCTAATACAGATAGATTTATAATCTTATACGCTTTCCGTAATAAGACCTAACAACGTAAAGTTTTAGCAAATTTATATTTTGAGTTAATAAATGTATATTGTATGAGAAAAATATTTTCTTTTAATAAAAAAAAACCAAAATAAAGAAATTGTTTAAGTAATTTCGGAAAAAATATTCCGTCGTCCCTGATTTAAACCCCGGTGATTAATTTTTAAGTCAAATCACTCAATTATTCGACGCGATTTAACAACTAAAGTGCCGCGGAGTCGGTAACGAGTTTTCTAATAAATAAAAGTAGCCCTTGTCGGGAGACCTTGTAGGGAAACGGTGACTAATTCAGTTTTGAATAATGCAGCCCAGCAGATGTAAATCGGTGATGCAAGTGTGAGCCGAAATAAGTGAACGGTGAGCCTCCAGCGGCGACCGCACGTGCCTCGTGATACTATCATCAAACGCCGCGGGTCTAACGAGCTGGGCCGGACCTCGGCCACCATATGTTAACTTACACACGAACGGGACACTTCACACTCTTATAGTATACTAGAGTGACGCCGGCGGACCGAGCGACGACCGCGCACCGAGTTTCGAAGTTTCTAAGTTTGCGATCGTCGAAGAGTTCGTGAGTCGCGCTGGTGTGTCGGCGGCGGGAGCGACACGCGACCGCGGCGGCTCGATGTTGAGCTTACACTGATTTTTTGTAGGAGGCATCGCCGCCGCTCCACATACGACTACCAGTGTAGATGCGGTATGCCTTACGATTATTACCCGTCCCCGCAAAACGTACTATAATCAGTATCAGACGGCCAAGTTATTGTGGACCTACTGCATCTAGTTGGTTAACTCCTTACCTGCCGAGCAACGTGTCCGATACAATTACGTACTATTACGGTTTCGCAATGCGCGCACGCCGATCTGTTCGATATTAGCTCTCATTAGATCCGATATTAGTCGAAGCTCTCGATGGTATTAGCTCATCTATATTATTAACGAGGGATCATGCGTGTTTATTGCTCCCTGCATAGCTTACTCTTCTAGAAAAGCACTGCTCTAGCTCGTCCTAAAAAGTTATAAAAGGCCAGAAGTTTTTGAAGATTTCAGGGGACGAGAAGTGTCTCCTTATTTTTTTTTAAGATCTGTCGTAACCACTATGAGCTACAATCGGCCTAATATCTGTGTTAGAATTGTGTTCTAAACGATTGAAAGTAATAGTTTGTTTAGTACTCGAAGTTAAATAATTTAATGTATTGTGAAACCGGAATATTGTATGTAAGATTCTATCTCATTTAAACGTATGGCCGTGTAGAAACGAGTGACATAATGTCAAACATTCCAGCGATATATAAGACGATTAATTTGTGATCACTTTCTAACTGTCTCGCGAGGGCTGGGTAATACTTTGTTAAGTATAATATTCATTATACCGAAATTTTATTTAAAGTTTTAGTACAATCGATATAGTTGCATTGATACTCGTGAATTTTTGAGGAAATTCCCTGTAGAAAATGATGAAGGGCATGACTATAAAATTATATGTGTCATGGAAGTTCTGTATCAGGTAATTATTAGGTATTCTTTGAACCAAAAAAAAAAACATTCGTTTATATAAATTTGTCAAGTTGAATTTCAAAGCGGATGATTTTCGATTCACAGTCTCGGATTTCATCGTCTTCTCGTTTGTTTTCTATTTATTTTTTCGATTTTTATTTCCATTTATTTTAAATAACTTCTTATATATTTCAGAAGAAATTTTGCTAGTAGATGTATTACGATAGTAGATGAATTACGTGGGGAAATGCCTCACGCATACTTCCCTTATAGGGGTAAAGGCAAGTTATGTCGGACATGTCAGCAGCGTCGTCGTCACGTCACCCTCACGCCACCCTCACGTCACCCTCACGTCACCCTCACGTCACCCTCACGTCACCCTGACGTCATTCTCACGTCTAATTCTGCACAGATAATCTCCGGAGCAGTCGTGCCCGGTGGTTGTGTGAGGCGATATGCGAGACTACCTTCTCGGTGCTGCATCCAGGCCTCTTGCACTTATGAACCAACCTCCGGAGTCCTGACCAGTCCGTACTCTGAACATTAAGCGATTGCAGTTTATTAACTTGCTTATTGTTAATCATTGGATTCAATAAACTGACATTGTTTACCTTTTTAATTTTTTTAAACTATAATAAATTAATTATTGTACCTCACGAGAATTCGTGCTTCATCAAATACCTAATTTCCTTATAGACGTAAATTATGTTACTAAAAATGAACGTAAATTCATTTAATACGATTACTTTACAAATTAAGAAGAAAACTTGAGCTCTCATAAATTACTGCATTTGCTCAAATTAATTTATACCACTTTTGCTTTTATAATAAGACGATGAAAAAAACTGAATCCCAGCATAATTTAATTAAAGAGAAATTTTTTGTGTTTTTTCACATAATAATTTTTACCCTATTAGTATGATCGTATGTATGTTTTTTAATCAGCGAATTATACTTATAAATGAATTTATCTGTTTCTTCCAGGCATAAAATCTATAATATAAAAAATAAATATCCATTAATTTATTACAATTGCCATAAGTGTAAATTAGCGTTTTTTGCGTACACAGCACCATTCAGTAGCGTGCAATGAGAACACTAACGTCTGACTATGGGTTAGCTTGTAATGCCTATTTTTTGTTTTTTTCAGTTACGTAGATCTCATATGTAGCGGCTCGGAACTTGATGAAAGAGCGGCGATCAGTTTGCGCATAGTTCACATATTTATAAAATACAAGAAAGTCAAGCTTATTTGATGAAAGGTAGGTCAATTCAAAACATGAAGCGAATAACGACTGAATATGACGACCTAAGACATAATAAATCAATTAAACAACCAACAACTGGAGACAAACATATTTGTCGGCACACGAGGTGGGTTCGCAAAAAACACTGGTATACTTAGAAAGGCCAGCTACCAGATCCGCGTGGGCAGCGATGCGTCAATACCGATTGCATTTTATTGTCATGTTTAAAATCAACGACATTTCGTTCAGGATACATCTGAGCAATAAGCCATCCAAATGAGTTTTCATTTGTGACGGTGACTTCTTTAATTAGCAACTTTATCGAGTCTTAATTACGCCATTACTTGTACTTACTACGTGACAGTCAAAGCGTAATGATCGTGTATTTTACAGTCGTATCGTATCGTGAACGGGATATTCTTTTGTAGGGATTCAAATGTAATAGACATTTGTTGAACGTGAGAATTTTTGGTACTTTTCATTTTAATTTCGTTTATATTTTTAAGGAAACGTGATTATCAATGAAACTGAGCTTTTGGAACTATGTCCCATATCGCACGTTTGGTGAATAGGAGGACGCATTTACTTTTTAATAAGTATGAGTAATTAGGAAAGAGATTTATTACTCAGATAGAAACACCAATTCATCGTTGTGATGAAAGTGTGAAAAATTATGAAACTGAAAGAAAAACAGCTATTACTTGCTATTATGACTTTAGTTGTATGATTAAATACTGTTAATTGTATTCAGGGATCGAACTCCGGTTATTAACAAAAAACTGTCGAACAAAATAATAATACTAAATAACCAATAGTAAGTACCTTTGTTTTTAATGTCGTTATTAAAAAAAAAGTAAAATTAATCTTTCATTGCCGTATATTAAGTTCCTAGTACAATTTAATTTGCAAACGAAGGGCGGTCAGAATAATTGGATGCAATTCTTTCACATCATTCCAAACGACGGATAGTTCTTTAATTCTCGCTGTAACACCGCGTTGGGTCTGCAGTCTGCAGACAGCAAAATCCAGACTATTTACACACGCTAATACTTTTTAAACATTATACCAACTGTGCGGGATGCGTTATAAGATCTCACACACACAACTCTACAGTAACTTAAGACAATTAATACGGTAGTTTTTTTTTTAAATCATAAATTTAGCAATTTTGGCGACGTAGCATATTTACTGCTAGTAGCCTTTTTAATTTCAATGGCTACTCTCATCATTATCATAAGCCAAAAGTTATCTACTGCTGGACAATGCTTTCTCCAAGATTCGTTACAAATACCTTGTCATCACCCTGGACAGATGCAAGCTTGAGCAGATCGTTGGTCTATCTCGTGTTAGCTCTACTCTGCGTCGACCGGTACGCCATATGCTTTGCCCCTTTGGCCGTCCGTTCTACAAGTATTGTTCCTTGCCTTATTGTTTAGGACTTTAGCAATTCCGCGGGTAATATAGCCAACATTACTTGACTTTGGTCCAGCTTCGAGTATTATTCATAATTCGCTACAGGAAAGATTACTACGAGAAAATAGAAAATTTATTGATCCTGAGTAAAATCACGATACTCGCGTCGCGTGTACCATTTTCTTTTTCTAATCTATGTGTATGTATGTATAAAGAAAATATTATACTTCTATAGTTCATATCGAAAAAAGCTTGAAAATTTGTTGCAGTAAAAAGCGAAGTAATTTGCGTGGCCCGATAAATTTTGATAAGCGCTTTCCGGCCGAAGTTATTTTTGTGGAACGAAGAATTAAATGGAACCTGCATATTTTGTCGTTTTACCCTCGTAGACGGATACATTGGTCTAACTTGTGCTACCAAAAGTGGTTTTAATTGTGTTAATATCACACTGTATTGACTCCGAGCTACAATTTTGTCGAATAATGTTTTTTGTAACGTAGGAAAGCGTCGTAGTTCATTCATGCGTTATATTCAAAGGTTTGGAATAATTTTCTGGAGTAAGTTTTTCCATCGAAAAGCTAGTGCATACTATTTTTTAATCGCCACTTAAAAGCGGGTGGGATTGAGGTCAAGTCTTACTTTATATAAAAAAAATATTATCACATCGCATAGTCGTGTGTTTCCCAAATTGTAACGTTAGCCCTCGTTAACATGCAAGTACCAACGTAGTTTCAGTTTACACATTTAAATTAAAACCGTAGCTAAGGCGAGCTTTCATCAAACAAATTACCGACTTAATGCAGTTTCATTTGCAAGTAAACAGTGCGGTCGGTAGAATTGGATGGCGTCCTTTGTTATAATTCCATACGATGGATAGCTGTTTGAATCGCTCTATTTAGCCGACTCGGCTGTCTGCTAGATCCATCGTTTATTTTAATGAATATTTCTTTCAAAGGGGTGTTGGACACTCACTCAACGACGGAATTAACGATATGTCCCGTTGCAACATTTTGTGAGCTCTAACTGTTGTAACTTACGAGTAATATTTAAGCAAGTGTAGTTGATATTTTTATTTATAGTGTACAATATAAGTTAATCATTAAGAAATACTCAAAAATTTGTTTTTACTAGGTTCACTTGTTTAGATGGCCGCCCTTATATATGCTACCTTTATATACCTTTATATATGCTACCAATAAAATATTTTATGTATACGAATTATATGGATTTAAGCCTTTGCATTACCAATGTACTGGTTGTTGGTTGTTTTTGTTTTAGTTGTATGTAATTTATTTTTTCAAAACCTGTATTTTTCAACATGCAAATACTAAAGCTATCTCACCTTTTTATCGGTCTAGCTAAATATTATACGTGCACAATAACATTGGATAGTGCTGTTCTACAGATAGAGCCTTCTAGAAGAGCCCGCTCACATCTCACCTCCTTGTGTCACCACTCCGCGTGTTTTCTTATTTTTACCTGGAGCGACGAAGCTTCTATTTCAAGACGTAAACTTTTAGTTACACTGTATCAGCACGCCGTTTAATATCATAGGACTCACGTACACCAGTACGTGATAATATGATGATGTTTGTAACGTGTGTAGCACTTTACGTTGTTATATCGTTTTATAGTAAACTAATCCGTACTTTAAAAGAGTAATAATAATAAACGGTGTCTACATTTAGTTTCTTTCGTGAGACATGCCCTTATATGAATCAGTAATTTTTCTTATAAGTCGCCGAATCGTTTAATAACTCTTTTAATGAACTGCCATTATTTGTTGTTCCATGAATATTTACAACTCGACAGATTATTATTCTCTGAAAAATATCTGCAATATGAAGTCTTTTAATACTAAGAAATTTAAAAAGGGAAAATTATTTGTTTGTTTAAATCGAGTGACATGTGTTTACATACCATCCATTGACATTTATGACAGCGGAGTTATTAGTGTTGGGTTTCATGCCTACGTTATAAACTGAAATATTGGCTAAAATGTTCATACAATACTTTAATGGCTTTCGTTAATAGAAAATCATATTAATAATCGATCAATCAGTATTTTATCTGATGTTTTAAGCCTCCTAAAGTTAACAGAGGAAAGTCTGGTAACACATTTACAAGTTATTTGGTTATTAAGGATGTTGGTGGTGAGGATTTTGATGTTTAGGATGTTAATATTGAGTATATTAATATTAAGGATGTTTATGTTGAGGATGTTGATGTTGAGGATGTTGATATAGATGATGAATATGTTGACGTTGGGGATGTTTATGTTGATGGTGATGTTTAGGTTTTTGATTAACATAGTCAGAGCAGAGTTCTACCACTTTTAAAATATGTCAAGAGCTTAAAGTATACAACGATCTCGCAGAAGAAAGCCGTAAAAAAGAAGTCTTTTACTGCGCTTGAATAAATGAGTCTCGGGCCGGAGACCTATTTTACCCATCCTTTTCTTCTCTCTTTTCTCTATCTATCCCCACCTCTGTTCAAAATAAAAAAAATGACCATATGAGTTGCAGTGAAATCAGATGCAACTTATATGGTCGTTGCGGTAACCCATTTGCTCACTTGCCACCTGCTATCGTAGAATAACTCAGCGGTACGCACTTAAAATTTGTTGAACCTTATTTTGTCTTCTCATCAAAGGAACATCGGTCCTTATATATATGATATTATAAAGAGAAAAGTTTTAATTATTTGTTTGTGTCGGATAAACTTTAAAAAAACTACTGAACTGATTAAAAAATCAATAATGAATAAGTGAGCTCTTCCATCAGCGAGAACCTAGGGTATATTTTTTTGTCAATCTACCCAAGGGAATCCGGGACGAGTTGCTAGTATATCCATAATTCACTTTCTTATTCATTTGGTCGTCTCAAATTTGGCTGTGGCTAAGAAAACTTACTTGATGGCCCTTGTTTAGATGTTAGTAGCAGGTGTTTGTTATTTAGCATAAATTTGTCTCAATTGGTCACTACAAATAATAAAACCATTATGTTGCAGAGGAACCCTTTTTAATAAGAAATTAAGTGTGGCAGTTTTCTCATATTTACGAGCTACAAATTGAGTTGATTGCCGTATAATCGACGAATACAAATTACACTGTCGAAGGCAATGTCTTCGGCTGTGTCGAGATAAAGCATAAGGAGCTCTTGTAAACGCCTTTAAGAATTACGACGTATTTTTCCTGCGGCATAATTAAAAATATGGCGTTCATAATATTATCAGTAATCTGCGTCATAATTGATGATTTAAACGTATAACTTGTTTTAAATTCCTTTTCCTTAAGTTGATGGTTACTTTATGCTTGTTTGTTTATGTGATAACGGGTCAAATGAGCAGCGTTTCACCTGATGTTGATTGATCACCGCCACTCATAAAAATAAACAACAATAACAAGAACAACGGAGCAGCTGGTGCTTTGCCGGTGTTTACGGTAGGAGTACGCTCTTTTCTTGATGTTCCCGTGTTTGGTTTGGCAATATGTACTGCTGTTATGGTTATTCCACTGCCCTTTATCAAGATAGGTTGACGTTAGTTCTATGGTGTTGTACTTTCAACATCGTGTCATGTTATAAAACCTTTATATGAATTTATCTTTACTAATATTTATGTTTTGTTACTAAGGGAATTAAGTTACTTTCCCGTTGCTCGCGGTAAGGTGAATAAATCTTATTATTCAATATTATTTCCGTTAAGTCGTGCTAAGTATGAAACATGATGGTTTATATTTATATACGATGAGCTACTGAGTAAATGATGGGCCAATGAATTTTGTACCCAAAATATGTATGTTTTATATAGTTGGTCAATTTCCTTTATTTCTTTTTAAATATAAAAAATATTACCGTAATAAATAGCCTATATTTATTACGGTATATTTGTAACACAAGCCGTATTTGTGTGTAATATTGTTGTAACCTCTTTTTATAACAGAAGGTGGCAAACGAGTGAGTACCACTTGAGTGACCACTACCCATAGGCATCTGCAACAAGCATTTGTGAGTTCCAGGTGCGTTGCCTACCTTTAATAGATTGAGGGGGGACAGAGACTGAGGATAGACAGAAAAATTGATATTTCCTTGTTTTATCCATCAAATCTTATTCCTACTAAGGACTACAATTAAACCTCCTGAATCTCACTCATCAGACGAAACGCAGAACACTTCTACTTCACCCGTCTTCTGTGAGGTCGTGGTAACCGGTCGTTTGTTGCGAACTCTACCACTGTTAAATTGAACGAAAATGTGTAATGGATCCTTAACAGTAACCTTCATCTAGTTGTCTGTTATTGAGGTGTTTCTATATTTTCTCTCAATTTTTATGTCTAAGTCAGTCGGAAAACAACGCTTTGTTTTTCAGGACACCAAGAGGCACTCTCTAGGATAATGTTTGCTAATGGCTTATACAATTTAATTTATGAAATGAACACAATAAGCTACAAGTAACTAAATTCAAATAATGTTCTGCTGAAATAAAATAAATCGTTGCTACCGCATCTGGAATGGTAGTCAATTACTCTTCTCCCCTACGTGCTCCCGTAACTTGTGTGACAGATCGAAGTTGCATAAAAACAAATTATTAAGTAGGCTTTGTTGCTATTTATTTTCGTGCCGAACAACAACGAAAGATTTATTGTTGTTTACACGGAATGCACTCGTTTATTTCGTGTAAATGCAAAATGGCACTTATATCAAGTGGTTTACAGTACAAAATGCATTTGATGATTGTTTTATATGAATTTCGTTATTCACTAGATGGGAAGCGGTGACACAAATGGACAATAACAATATTGTTAATATAAAATATGATAATGTTGTTATTGGATTTACGTAATATTAATGCAACATTTGTTTAACATAGGAATCAAATACTTTTCTTTAATGGACAATGTTATTTATATATATATATATATATAT
>DWLR01004910.1:0-11535 GCA_018246295.1 Papilio alexanor hazarajatica | reverse complement strand
GCTCCTTTCCACTAGGCAATAGCCGTGCTCGACTCCCTATTTCTATGACCAATGTATCTACCATTATCACTAGCGCGACAGAGATTTGGCAGTCGCGACGGCAAAACAACACACGATCACAGGAGTCATGATCGCAGGCGCTGTAATTTAAGTTGATGTATCAATTGTGAATGTGAATTATTACATCAAAATTATTTAGTGCTCGATGTATGTACTAAAGAAAAAAAAATATGTTATAGTAACTCGCAACAAAATTCAATTATAAAGCGAAAATAGTGCACATTTTAAGGTACCCCCTCTTAATAATGTATCAAGACTATATGTTTGCGTTTTTGGGGTTAAAAGGATTAAGGTATCTTATTTCGATTATGGTACACGCGGTAGTATGGTAGATCCTGGCGACCAGTCTCGCCTGCAGTCGCTCGCAGCTAGTCGCTCAGTGGAAAAGGGCTCTTATTGTTTTTTTTAGATCTAGCTGAAAAGCAGTTTTTTTTAATAAGTAACATAGTTTCAATTCTTGTGGACAGACATTTTGAATTTATTATGTTATAGATTCTGCCGCTAAATAATTTCATTTATGATAAAGTAACACGCAGAAATGATAAACAAGTTTTAAATAAACACTACACTAGAGAGGAAAGAAGTTTTAAGTAAATAAATATTGAACTGTATAAAAATTTAGTTTATATTACTTGTTTCTTTAGTTAGATTTTGATGCAATATAATAATACTTAATGAATTTATGAATGAAGAGAGAGTGACAAGACAAATCTATGTTGCAAAACTTTATGGCAGTATTGATAGAGGACATCCCAATAACTTATATCGATCAGATTAGTATTATTCTAAAGAAATGCGATATACGAAGTATCCGTAACCGCCGAACGGATACGAAGTATCCGTACGGGGTATGCGTAGACCAATGGATGTAGATGAAGCAAGAAGTGTGCCAGGATCGCGCCGAATGGAAATCCGTAATCTCTACCTATCCTTTTAGGTTAAGGGCGAGAGTGCATATTATTGTTTTAACATTTGTATTATTTTTTGTAGTACGCGTTTATAAAACGCTTGCGATACGATCCTAACACAGACGGACCTCCATTAGACCACTGGCTCGACTACTCAGCGAACAAATATGGTCAAAAACTGGTTGCCGATATGAAGGTGGTTTGTTCCATACTATATCTGTATCTGCCGGTGCCGATTTTTTGGTCGCTTTTCGATCAACAGGTACGTATGAAGATTTTGTTGCATTTAAATGTAATTGAAAATGGAGTAAAAAGTTACGGATAAATCTTAGTTAGATCTTAGTTATACTTGTTACGTTCCCTGAAGAGGGATCCACGGTCGATCGATCATTTAATCAGTCGACAATTTGAAATTGCAATGTAGAAATTTCTAGACACATAGATCACAGTCAATTATCAACTGTATATAAAAAACTGTTTTGCTTAATACAGTTATTTTCTAAGGCCTCTGACACTGATTAAAAAAACACATATTAAAAAATTGAAACTCTTAAAAAAACATTTTTTACAAATAATGTTGTAAAACTTAAATTCTTCAGAGTATTTCGATAAGAGTTTTTAAAGTTCCTACATTTTTTTTTTCATCCAAAAAAAGCCATTGTACTCTTAATAACATTTTAATTCATCGTTAACTTATCAGGGTTCTCGGTGGACATTTCAAGCATCACGACTACGCAGTGAAGTATTCGGCATGACACTAATGCCTGATCAGTTGCAAGTGATGAACCCTGCGATGGTGTTGGTGATGATACCAGTGTGCTCAGGTGGAGTCTGGCCGATCTTACCAGACCTGCCGCCATTACAAAAGATGTTCATCGGAGGAATGCTCGCTTCTATGGCTTTTGTATCCGCTGGGATTCTGCAAATTGGTATTGAGGTAGGTGAGATTTATGCTAGAAATTTGAAAAGATTAAGTCTTTTATTTCAATTTCCTTGTCTTGCGACTGGTGGATTGGGCTAGGACCTGTGATGCGTTTGTTTTTTTTTAAAAATATAATTGTAATAACAACCGTAACTACTTAAGTTATAGATTTATATGACGGTCAATAGCTGGTGTGTCATGATGAGGACGTTATGATTCAAAATATTTCGTAATTTAAAAACTCAACCTATGATCGTCTACTGCTGGACTTAGGCCTCCCTCATTGATCGCATCATTGGTGGGAAACGCTTGGCATGCGGGTTAGCGATCGCAGTATCTTCCAACGTACTAAGAAGAGGATGCTGCTGCCCGTTCTCCGGTGGTCTTTATATTGTTATATATATATAATTCTGAATAAAGATGGAAACTCGATAAAAATTCTCGGATAAGAAATGATTCCTGACTTTTTTATGTTTGCGATTAAAATTTAACGATTGATTGCTCATAAAAATTTATAGGCGGTTTTAAAAAAAAATACAAATTCTATTCAAAAGTCAATATTTACAAAGCTTGTGATAAACTTCATTTACATAATATGGATTATAATGATAGAATGATGGATATATGATTAAAAATATTTAATTTTTATTTCAAAGCTTCAAATTGTTCGAAGAGTTATCAAGACTATTTATTGTTCTTATTCATTAATAATTATATTTATGTCTCATAGACTTACTATTTTCGCGGTGAAAAATATTACATATACTAATAGCGTATACTAATCACTGGCTTAGCGTTCAACGTTACAAGTACCAGGTCATGATCAAACTGGACTGGTTGTTTTGAATACTCTGGCGTGCCCTGTTGAGATAGCGGTGCGTGGTGAAGGAATCGCTCCCGTGGAGACCCACGGCACTGCGCTCACCTCGCCCCTACCTCACCGCAACCTGGGACTCACAGCAACTTGTCCATACCACTGCGCCGGTAGGATCATGAAGCAACATGTCATCAAAGCTGAATTACACACTGTTGCAGACATGGTACGCAAACCTATCAATAATATATACATTCATGAACTCACGCCCGTAACCTAGAGGGGTAGGCATAGATTACAAATTTCCATTGGGAGCTATCCTGACACACCTCTCGTTATTCCACATTCATACATCTACGCATGTTCATCGGTTGCGGGTACTCCTTATATCGCCTTTCTTTGGGACGTGACTTATTTAATCGATATAATGTATCATTACAAAATGTTTTTGAACGTAAAATGAGTTAACGCAGCGACGGTTTAGGCAAGGGGACTAAAAAGTTTGAGACCAAGTCAATCTTTGTATACTACCTTGTTACATTAATACGTTAAGCTAATATTTTAATTTTCTAAAAATGCCAAGCTATATGTAAGCATTTATATATTTTTGATTTTATTGAATACTGAAATTCTTTGATACCAAATGTGATCTTACGAAAAAATATAATTGAAACTAACCTTAAACTTAAATAATAAATGATTACATTTTGAACGATGTTGTCATCTTCAGTTGTATATATTCAAGTGGGCATCCGCGCAAAGTCAAACTTTCAGTTCCAAATTTGTAACCAGCGGAATTGCTTTTAAGTCGATTCGACAACAATTTGTTAGCTTGTTAGTGGCAAGCTCTGTTCAAAACTGTGCTTTCAGTTCAATTTAGAGGTAGGTAAAGTTATATTTGTTTACAGTTTATGCCAGTTATTGTTGGACAGAACTCTGACGATCAAATAAGATTTTACTTCATGGATCCAAATCAGTTTGGCAAGTCTTTAACGGGAAAACCTAAATTGAAGTGAGTGAGAGAGAAATCATCTTTTTTTTTATAAATATATAAGCAATGGTAGCTTTAAATCAACATTAGGTAGAAATAGCGAAATAGGGAACTGGCCAAATACGACAAGTGAGCTTATCGCAGGTCATATCCTCCTCCTCCTCTTCAGCCTATGATCGTCCACTAGTATCATTGGTCTTTGGCCTCGCCCATTGTTCGCATCTTTGAGGGGAAATGTGCCATAATCGCCACGCCTGGCAGGCGGGTTGGCGATCGCAGTATGTTCCACCGTACTAAGAAAAGGACGCTGTTGCCCGTCCTCCGGTGGTCTACATCCAGACACAAGACCAACAGACATGTTGCACACAAATGTTTGTCCTGTGTGGGAATAGAACCCACGACCTGCGGCGTGAAAGACAAGTATTTTACCACTGCGAATATTGGTCAGTCATATCGACCATTTTTTATTTTTAAAAATCGAAATACAATTTTATTGCCTCGACTGGAAATGGAACCTAGGAGGATCGTGTTCTAGCCACGTTTTTTTTTTTTGAAAAAAAAAGGCGTTTAGAAAACAAGCTGTTCCGAACAAGTCATGCATCCAAAATAATATCACAGCGTATGTCTATTGAACAGAATCTTGAATCTGGCACTTACATCCTTTATGTTGTGTAACGTGAATATTGGAAGCCCTAATAATGCTACTTCAGGTTCTTTTGTTTAAAAGTATTGGCTGACGTGGACAAGCAATCTCCGAGTAACATTGTTTCCCAACACTGTTACGTAGAGGAGTGATAAAATATTATTTAGTTAATCTGCGAATATATATTCCAAATATATTTTAGCAATAATTTTAGTGTTCGTTCAGAAAAATAATATTCAACTGTTTTTTTTTTAGTTTCTAAGTAAAAGAATTAGACGAAGACGTTCTACGTCTTTGTAGCTCTCTAGTCTAGTGGTCCGATGTCAATCTTTTAATTGTGATGAGTAACTAAGACATTGTTGTTCAACGGACACTCAGACTATTTGATATTTAGAAATAAAACTGGCAACAACCGACTTAATCTCGTAATACGCGAGTAAAACTATAAAGAATTTCTATATTTGTTTATGATATTTACGGTAACTTTTATAATTTATCAGACCAAATTTTGAACTCTTCAGGGTCGTCTACGTGGGGGACACGGGCCCCAACAAGAATGTCTCTATTACTGTCGAAACGGACAAAAGGCTCAATGATATCTACTATGTGTCCGATTCTCCTGTCGACCACATCGGCGAATCCGCTTATATGTGTCTACAGCCGGGGAAGTGAGTGTTCCGAACACGTAAATAATAATAACACACGAGGTGACCGACATGTGGGGTAATTTATCGATCGAAATGATCGGGTAATACCAGCAAGCCTCTCCAGACACCTGAGCGACTAGGACTCCGGGACTCCGGTGTGCTTCGAGCTCAGATGCAGAAAGCGGTGCTTCTCGACACCGCCCGGATTGTCCGTCAGTTTCTCTCCCTTTCTCCCTAACCCTCGGCCCGGTCACTTTATTTATGTTGTTGTATATTATTTATATTTAATACTTAATCTTTTTACTATAGTTTTATATTTATACGAATATATTTGAATTTTGTATTCGTTTTATATATTGTGTAAGTATATTATACACAATCAGACGGAGACAACGTTTTCATCACCAACATACGAGTAACCGCAATAAACTCATAGAACATACCAATATGGCACAAATGTGAAATAATTATTGACGTCTTTGTATTAAATATTTATACGTATTTGGACCTGGATACGTTCTAAATTTTTTAACCGGAATAGTGATCGAATCGGCACCAATAGCTGTTGTACAAATAGGTCGAGAAAGAATTCATTGAATTATCTTCCTTGACTCTGAAATTGCATAAGCCGAGATCGGCTAAATAAATCGTGTTTCAAGATGCGGAAATGAACAAGAAGGTACTAAGGCGAGGTAAAGTGAAAAGGAAACTAATAAACATCGACGAGTAATTTAATATGCCTCCTAGTGCTGTTTAAAAAGCTTCTTTCAATTTTACAACTACAACTCTCATAAATAATGGATAAGCACGGATAAGATATGAAGACGTAAAAGTTTATGTTGAAAGCTTGAATTATACGAGACTAAATAGCATAGAGCCATTTAGAAAGTTTTTGCATTGTATTATGTAGGGATCTTTGGAATTTAAATAAAGTCTTACTTCGATTTAAGTTTTATTCGTAAACATTCATTGCTATATGTTATTGTGTTGTACAGTAAATAAAAACAGTGAATATTTATTCAAAAAAAAAAAATATTTGAATTACGTTAGTAAATCAAAGTGCACACGATAGAATGTTGAAGTTATGTTTTACAATTCTTGACTACAATCCCATCTGTTGTTAAATAATTAAAATAATAACCTGTGCGTTGACTTGAACGTAGAGTTCTTCATATTTTCAGAATTACTTTTCGACGCATTTTTCAGATGTTGTCAAGGTTTCCTTCGCCATTTTATTCATTTTGTCATTGTATTTCCAATTTCTGATAATCAATATTATATAGTAAGAACCAGAACAGATTTTAAATCATACTTATATTCAATCTTGCACATGAATTAAAACTAGCGGAAACTATTATCAAATAACTGTTAGGACAAGTTTTTAACAGTAGTTTGATAATAGTTTCCACATTTCGTCTTAACGTAATTGTTTCTCGGTGAGGCTTTTATACACAAAAAGAGTAAGGTCCTCCCCCCCCCCCCGCCATCTCTAGGCTCAGATTCTGTAGTAATGCAGCCTGCAACAACATCTGCTGTACGAATGGCACCACGATACCACGACCTCACAGAGGACAAGCATGAAGCAGAATTTTTCTGTGTTTTGTCTGTGAGTGAGATGCCGGAGGCCTAATTCTAGTCCTGTTTTAATTCTCAGGATGATGGGTGCGAAGGGAAAGAAGATTTGATGGGGGAGAGGAAGAATAGGAAAAGGAATCATCTTTTATCCTTCTTCCACCTTTGTCCATTATAAATAGGCAACTCATTAGCTTGTTGCGGATGTCTATGGGTAGTGGTAATTCGATATCAGGTTTGCTCGTCTACATCTTAATTACATATTAAAAAGCAACCCTATTGGTTATCTTAATAAATACTCACGATTTAGCTAAAATAATTAAAATTCCTCAATGAAAATGGTAAAAGAGAGTAATTTTTTCCCTAGGTTTAAATGGCACGCGTCTAGTGCAAGTGGTGAATTATCTGGTTCGGGCGAGGGCTACGTCCGAGCCGGTGGTGTGTATGTCCTATGCTTGCGCGAGAGACTTGGGCGTTTAGACGCTGCGGTATTGCATGCACCAAATCCTCCTAACGAATTACACCTCGCGTGGATCGTACCCCAATATCTTTTAGTCTCTATAGCGGAAATTATGTTTGCTGTATCAGGATTGGAATTTTCCTTCACACAGGTATTTCATGTTGATCTGGTGTGTTTTACATAGAAAAAAGTCAATCGTTAAATAGATATAATTGCGACAAGTTAAAATTAACTATGGTCTAATTAGTTCATTACTTAATTTTTTTAGCTACAATGTTATTATTACAAACAGTATTTTTAAAAATAGTTACACTAATGAACCTGCAACGCTGCTGTTGAAAATGTTCGTAGGTAGTGATCATTAAACAACAGGCAAGCCGCTTGCCCTATCGTACCATCTTAGTACCTACTATTTAAAAAGTTTTTCTTTTTAATGATCTATGTCATTAACTGTGTGACCTGTTTTCATTAAACCTTCATTTTTCAGGCTCCAAAAAGCATGAAAACAATCACAATCGCAGCATGGTATGTTTCGGTGGCGTTCGGAAACTTGATCGTGATTTTGATAGCGCAGACAAAAATATTTGAGTCCAGGGTAAGATTGAATATTGTCTGATTTTTGTAGTAAATTTTATAAATATGTGGGTTAAAAGAGGACATTGTGACTACAACGAGGAGGGAACGTATCGGTGAATCAGGCATTTTAAAATGACGAGTAAAGAAAAACAGATTAGATAATTTACGTCATCAAAGTGTTGTCATCAAATTCGTGTGCGTAATGGTAAGGGACGTTTAAAATGAACGTAGATGTTGTTTAGATTGGTGATGTATTCTTAAATCCCATCTTTAGTATACTTTAGATTCTGGATCGTGCCAAAACACAATCTGCAATTTTCTTTCTTAATTTGTTGGTACAAAAAAGCGGTAGCCATGGGTATAAAAATGTCATTATATTTTTGAGATCGATCTTAATCACTCTTTCAATACATTAATTATAATTAATTAAATTAAGCATACTAAACAAGCTTTTCTTTTACTGATTATTTATTTGGTTATGTAATTTATGTTAATAAAATTTGTATATAATTTTATTTAGGCTTCGGAGTTCTTTGTGTACGCCGCAGCCCTGGCAATTGCCATGTTAATATTCTGGCGCATGGCTCAAGGCTACGACACAAGAGACATCGAGGGCGACGCGTCCTCTACTGAGAGTCGGCCACTTCTACGACATAGGTCCAGAGTACGTACAGATGACGGCAAGCTTTTTGAACATCAATAAAAAGTATCAGTAATTTTGTGATTATGTCCATTTATAAAATAAGTAAAATTACTTTTCCTACAATCTATGGAACGAGACCTAAAATTCGCTTTCGCACAGTCAAAATCATTTGTTAGAAAGTTCACTGAAACTTTACATTTGTAGCTATTCATTTATATGTAAATGACATTGGCCACAGATAGTAACTATTTTTAAGCCGCATTATTTTACTTTTATTATTTCTTATTTAAAAACCTTAACAATAAGTTTGTGCAAATCGGATATCCGTAAAAGTTGTCAGTCTCATTTCTCAAAAAAATCTTTGTATTATAGACACAGTATACCTAAATTAAATTATCTAATTTGGTATTACATTTGCAAATGTAATTTTTTACATTGAACTTTGAAATTAATATCTATATATTACGAAATACTTTTAAATTATTTGTATGATTTTAATATTATACGAGTAATTTATAAAATGTTTTGATGCCGGGCCGATAGAACATACCATTGTGCATTTTGAAACAATATTTGTTATAGAATATAAAAGTGTTAATATTTATTTAGTTATTCACTTGTTTAGTTAAATATATTGTTATATATTTAGTTTCACAACTCTTCGTTTAAACGCACCGAGTACCGACTACACGGGATATGGTTATCAAATAGCAGAGTTGCGTTCGTTAGCAAATAGTATGCGCTCTATATTCTTACGTGTAAATTTTCAACTATATCAAATATTCATATTTCTATTCATTCATATTCTATTTCTTCATCATAAGTTCTAGTAAAAATGTTCAAATTTAAGTTTAGACTTAATATAAGATACACATATCATGTAATATATGTACCAAAGTGCTTTAACTAGGGCTTCATTATTAAAAAGCATAAAGTAAAGAATAAAATTCAAATAAAGTTGTAGTATTTAGATTTTAGTGAGAACTACGTCCTTAAACATAATTTGTCAACAGTGTTTTCGTTTTGATGGTAGTAGAAAAGAAGTATTTATTCACACCGTTGTTATATATATTAAAGACAGTAAAACGCCTTATTTAAAGACTCGCTCAGTTTGCACAGAAAGCA
This sequence comes from Papilio alexanor hazarajatica, assembly GCA_018246295.1. Classification (NCBI taxonomy): domain Eukaryota; kingdom Metazoa; phylum Arthropoda; class Insecta; order Lepidoptera; family Papilionidae; genus Papilio; species Papilio alexanor. Next base: position 2,174 of record DWLR01004910.1, on the reverse strand, counting down.
TGCGGCTGTTGCAATTTGGGCACACTGAACCGATTTTGATTCATATTTCAGATCTATCGTCATTTATTGTTGCACTTCTACATTGATTCCTCGAGCAGCCAATACAGAAACAAAAATATGTTTTATATTTTTACTGTATTAGAGAAACAATTTGTAGCACTTCACAAAACAACCTGGAATTATATGGAAGTAGGGCAGGAGAAAGATGCTTCAGATGGCTTGGAAACAATAGTGAAAAGGCGCGCCAACAGAATTGTCAATTCGGAAACAGACGTCGAGATATTTGCCAAATTTGTTGAAATTATTAGAGCCAACGTGTCCGATATCAACATTATTGAGATTGCTAGGGCATACATCTATTCTATAAATATAAGAAAATCGTAACTGATCGGTGTCTGTACATGGAAAATAAATTAGCAAAACTGCTACAGGGGTATTTACCAATGCTATAGAACTCAAAACAACGATTTTTAAAAGTTTTGTCTGTTTTTTATTTATTTATTTATTTATTAGCTTCAATCGTGAGAGTTAGTGTTTGTTTCATCTAAATTAGTGCATAAATAAAAAAAAATATATCAATTTAAAGCGTTACTTCAAACATTTCTTCAGGAAAAATGCTATAAAATGACTAGTTGTTTGAGATGAAATTTTGGTTTACCGTATATGATATTCTATAAAATGACGACGGTTCAAAGACTATACAAAGTTAAGAATAGACATTTGAGATTGCCAATGTAACTTGATCTTCAATCTATATTGTCAAATGGGCTGATCATGGTTCTACTTAGGCTGGACTTTTGGGTGAACGGGATTTCGTGCAAATTTTCGGGATTTAGTACACAAAGCGGGCGAAAAAGTTTGCTTTTAAAATTTTTACAATGTTGCTTCCTTTGATCGCTAGATAGCATAAAATAATAAAAAATACGATTTGGTAAATTGCAAAACTAATATTCAAACCTGTTATCAGGATTTGGAAATGTGTTCTGTTTTACTCTTCAAAAATAATAAAGTATCCTTGGATAATATTAATCTTTTAAGAAGTCTGTCACAAATTGGGTAAAAAAAATCCCGTCTCACTAAAAGTATGTGGCGATTTAAGTAAAATTTGATTAGTTATTTAATCAAGTGTATAATTATGCAACATATGAACCATCACTTAGCTTTAAAAGTTCAAATGTTGAGTCCATATCTTTTAAGGGCCTCCGAAGATTTTAGGTGATATTTTGGCAGTGATGAAACTGAAACTGGCACTTAAATTTCTTTACGGGCTTCCTTAAAGCTATTATTCGATGGTAAAAATGGCCGTAAATCAAGATAACTGTCTCCTTTTTCGTTATGCATTTTGTTGGGTTAGGTTATACTTAATTTAAAAAAGAACTGAATATATAAGTTAGTTATTTTTCTTTCTTCATAATCCCTACTAATAATCCTTACTAATATTGTAAATGTGAATGTAAGTTTGTTTGTTTGTTACGCTTTCATATAAAAACTACTTAACCGTTTACAACAGTGGTAGTCCGCAAAAACAACATCTGTTGCACGAATGGCCCACTCAACCGGTGAAATATTGCGACCTCACAAAAGACAGGCTTGAAGTAGAAGTATTCTGCGTTTCGTTTCTGATGAGTGTGGTGCCGGAGGCCTAATTTTAGTCCTCTTCGCCATCCCACTTTTTTAATAAGGAAAGGGTGAGAAGGGAAAGAGGATTTTACGGGGTGGGAATGGATAGCCGAAGGAAATGTCCATTTTCTGTCCATCCCCTCCTGTGTCTAAAGGTAGGCAACGCATCTGCGACTCGCAAATGCTTGTTGCAGATGTCCATGGCTAACGGTCACTTAGGGGACTGCTTCTTCGTTTGTCGCCTTCTTCTATAAAAAAAATGTATCATTATGAAACTTTGTTCACATATTCTCTAAGGTATTGGAAAGGATATAGGATACTTTTTATTAAAAAAAAAAATGTTTTGTACGGAGGATAAAAAACTTCATTATATTAAAAATGCGAAAGTATGAGTGGACGTTTGTTACCAGGTAACTCCACAACCGCTGAACATATCTAGATGAAATTTGGCACAGAGATAGATTTTTATCTCGGAAAAATTTGCGGTTTCCGCGGAACGTTGTTTTACGCAGATATACGTATATTATATCAAATTATATTATATTATATTATAT
>DWLR01004909.1:0-11535 GCA_018246295.1 Papilio alexanor hazarajatica | reverse complement strand
ATTACTTATTAGATAATTATAAACACACTATTTCATAGAAGGATTGGCAGTAACAAAGATCCGTCATTTAGGGCAATGCTTTCATTGTTTTAATTTCACATAGCGCGATAACCGCAACCATGTTATTAAGTTTACTTTCATCAACATATTTTTATACTACACATTATCTATACTAATAAAAATAATTTAAAAGAAATGGGTATAGTATGAAATAAGTAAATGATAATTTAATTTTAATTCATGAATGACATACACTATATCTACCAGTAACAAACAGGTTGTAGTCTAAAATAACGCTTTCACAGACAAATATACTTATTCCAGTTTAAAGCTTTTATCTTACAGTTGATTAATAGCCTTTGCGATCTGAATATTTATAGTCTAAATACCGTTTCTGCTAGTAACTAAGGATTCTAACATCGACTCACCTTTACTAAAATGCAAATGATTCGGCTATCACATTTAGAGCGGCATGTACCAATCCAGTCCAGTCAGAATGCTCCATATCCGTTTATCCAATTATCTTCTGCAATAATGAACGCAGTTTGCCTTCGACGTATTACGTTGCTATGCTGATTGCTTGTGGAATAAATGGAAACAAAACAATCAGTACAAATGTCTTCAAATGTATAACCTACTGTGTACCTCGCGTCGCTCGAATAAGTTTCAATATTGCATGTTTATAATAGACTACTGGATAACCGAACGAAAAGGATTCGCTTAGACAGTGACTTTGGTTCGAAATTCTACCATAACTAAATATTAAGACACGATCATTGTGATAATACAACTGTCAAGTGTCTTCTTAGTAAACTTATATACATATTATACAAACTATAAATATAAATATATCAGGTCACTATATTCTGGACAAATAATTACAAAGGTTGATTCGATTTGCAACCAATTATATTTTTAGTCTACTAATGGCAGTCTTAGATCCAGATTCAAATCTTGAAACATTCATCGAAAGGTGAAGAAGAAGCCATGAGACGATCCTTTCATAATGAGATCGGTTACCGTATATGGTATTCGTTTGTAGAGTTCGTAATCGCCTTTGCCTCAAACCTGTATCAGATCAGATTGTTACTAACGATCCTATTCCAGTCGGATTTACTATTGACATAAATTTATATCTTCGAAATTTGCATTAGTTAAAGGGCTTAAACTTAATCTCCGAAATCGACGAGACTTTTCTATTGAACGGTATGTCTAGACTTGTTGTTTAGAAGTGTTTGGAATTTCTACTCGACTAAGAGTTATTTCAAGATTTTTCTGTTACTTAGATTTTTAAATTACATTATTTAAGTTGGTACAATGTTTTAATTTCCGATTCTCAGTTGGTTTGATAATTAATTTGTTTAATGGAATTATAATTAGTTGACAAATTCTGCTTTTATCATGTAATTTGAAACGGCGTCTAGGAAAAGTTTGCATGTTGTATATGGTTTTTTCTGTGTTTATCTCTTTTATCAGATCACAATGACTTTTTCAATTAGACAAGTAAAGCTATAACATATTTTTGTCGGTGCACAAAAACATTAAAAAAAAAAACCATTTCCGAGTAAAGCGACCGTAAAAAATATCGTTCGTGTACCTTAAGTGTCATTTTACCTGCGTCAAACAATGTTAAACCCGGGTCATCTTATCGCATACGAAATCTTGATGACAATGTGTGCAATAAAGAGCTTAAAATTTCCCCCCGAAATGCTGGCAAGACAACGGCACGGGTTGTACGAAAATGTAGTTTATTATTATGTAACTGAAGATTGTGTTTTGAATGGTTGACCCATACGTGAAAATACACCTCCCGCGGCTGTCACGATGGCTGTAGCACGTTCCGACTTGGACCGCCTCGGCTTATCACACGGTCTCTACGTTCTAATGGTCCCTCTAACTGTTAGACCACATGTGTGTATGCACCATAGCTTATAGCAGTATGTGGAACTCGATGATAAATAAAAGATAAATTGCTTTATCTCTCTTTTACTACTTTTTAAAATGTTAAAGTATTTTAAACTAATGATTCATCTTAAAACCAAACATTTTTTTTATGTTAACTGTCGTTCTTTAAAATACGCAGATGCCCGCAAAATAAACCTGTTCCTATCTCCATGTAGTGCATCTTACTGGTTTCGTAGACGCTGTGCACAAAAATGTAGGTACTGTTATCCTTGTCCAAGGATTCTTCGCTGACAAGTCCGAACGTGTCTTATAAATTATAAAATGTATGTTACCCATTGCATATACGTCCAGATGGAGTGGTCTATATAGATTCGACCACAAAACTCAAGCTCAATTATCCAGCATTTCGCGGCGCATTTCAAAGAATTTAGTCTATTACTTATCTAACTTTGAGGTGGTTTTAAACGATTTTACAGCACATAGACATCGTGTATGTGTGTCGATAAGTGTGTTGTTTGAATTAAATATTAGCAACTTACAACATCTAGAAATGGATATTCACGAAACAGCATATCGATCTGTCTGTAATCTTTCAAAACAAAGGCGAGACATTGTGAAATCTGATTTGATACCCGACATGCACGCCACCCACAATAAACATGTACCAAGACAACCGTGTTCTTCAACTGACGCTATCAATCTAAACGTTGTAACACCGGTCGAAAAATATGAACTATCAATTATGGCTTACATTGATACGATAACGGCTGTAAGAACGACTATCCTTTTATTGATCTGGTGTTTGAATACATCTTGAAAGCTATCATCGCATAAGAGATTTAAATAAAAGAAGATTTATAATTTTAGGTTTAGTAGTTAGATAACGATTTTGAACCATTGCAAAACATTGAAGATTGTATATCTGTAGATCTTTGGATGAAAACTAAATACATTCTATATTAGATAATATACTCATGCAATAATAATATAATAAAACTAGTAAAAAAATAGAAACGATAGAACACAAAGGTAAATACGCAAATTTTCCTTGTGTGTTACATATTAATATTAATGCTGCTAGATTACACAAAACATTAATTTTTATGTTAGGAGATTAACTTGATTGGGTGTGAAGAACCTTTTATCAATTAATAACTCCTCCCTCGCTTTTATTAAATGGTAGATACAGTAATATAGTTCAGTGAAAGTTCTAATCTTTGGTTTCTATTCAAGCTTGTTTGATACCGTTGTCCGATCGCATATTCTCTTCTACAATCATTAATTAAAACTGTAAAGATCACAAGACAAAGATTGTAGCGTCTGGTTCGTCTATGAGACTTCATTATTTTGCGTCTCGAAATGGCGAGTCATTGTTCGCGTACTCATTACGTTTCCTAATGATGAGGCGCCTTGTTCGTCCGCTTTCTCTGAAATCAAAGCATCACGTAATATGAACAAGATCTTGCTTACACAGTTAGGCAAAGCTTTGTCGGACTTGCAAGTGGCATCGCACGATTTACCCTTTCTTTACTTTCAATAAAGTACTATATCGAGCAATCTGCTTTACCTCGTTACAGTAAATATTCTTGTTTTATTTGTATTTAAATTTAATTAACTAAATGTATAAACAGTTCTCAATGTATAAGAAGGTATAACGACACCTATCTCCAAGTTTTATATCATTGTTAGGAGACTTATGGTCTTATTTCCATACACCGTTACTTTGTCGTTAACAGAAAGCATCAAACCTGAATGTGGGCAGAGTCTGTTTCGACACGTTATCATCAACGTATAAATAATCTCGTGCCACGAATTCTCGTGGAATATTATTACCCTCGCGTTTCTTTTTGTCGATCATCTAGTTCCGGCGTGAAATACTCGAGAGCTGCGCGACGGGTTCTCGGGTCAGCGACCTGTCGTTGCTATCCTGCTGTTATCTAATGTTAACAAAAAAGCCTATGACCAAACTACAATATTGTCTTTTCATCTTGTTTCAATGTTTTATGCACTTCGTTACCTACGGCTAGATCGAGCGTCGCGGCCGCCGCGCCGTCGCCCGCGACAAAAAACCGTAGCAATTTAAAATTTGGATTACGATCTACGGAGCGTGAAAAACCGCCTTATACTGTTTACTTAGCGGCGTCGTTTATTTACGCACGATCTTTATAAATCCGTGAATGACAATTTTGGTGGCAACCGACGCTCTACTCATAAAAAGTTAATAGCTAATATTAGTTGTTTATTTTGTAACTAAAACGTTTTGTTTCTTTTCTTTGTATAGTGAGACTTTGTTCGTTCCCTACTTCACTATCGCTTCATAAATTCATCGCTAAGACCAATGTTCTCGTCGTAATGCATCAAAATTAATGAGCCAATTAATGGCTATCTTTGTATCAATAAATAAGCATCAGCTTTCAATAAAGGCTTTCGGTTGAATTTCAACGAGCACTCACCGTGTTCATTGCAGTTATCCTTTCTGGTCCGTGATTACTTAGCTTGATTTAACTCAGTGATTCGCTGCAATAATTTACTGCGACATCTCTCGACAACTATAACTTTCAATTAGTTCAAGCTTCTACTAAGGATTTATGCAACTATGCAACAGACAACGCAAAAAGAGTACAACTATCTGTATAACGTACAACATTGTTGTCAAAATATCCGCGCAACTACAAGCTGCGGTCGGTGGGCGGGGATTTGCATAGCTTCCATAAACAAACTTGTTAATGTCGAGCTCGTATCTTTGTGTGTTTACTTTGTCGCTGCAGCCGACCGCCAAGATTTGGATCGTATGATCGCCGATATAAATTAGCAACGCAACGTGTTCGTACGAGTTTTACGTAGACTTTTAATTAATCTGTCCCTATTGTGACTTCACCTTTCATATTGAAACATGGTGGCTGCGTAGTTTTTTCCTCAGTTTTTTAAGTGATAAGATTGTAGGTTCCTATTATGTTAGTGTGTTTGATCTCACTACCTCCAACAATCCTGGTCGAATGATATTTGAAGTGAGTGTTGGTGTTTGTGAGATGACCGATTATTCTCAATTAAATTTAATACTCAATTTCGAAGACAAATCTATTTCATCAAAGTTGTAGGAACGAAGGAGAAAATTAACGAAACTACAAAAAGTGATGTCAATTAACGTTGCAGGGAAAAGACACGTTGGGGAGTAAGAGTTAACTGTCGAGTGAGAGCGGCGTAATGGAGGCGTCAGTGGTAGCGCGGTCCAGCTGTTTAATATTACTAATTGGAGCTGTGTTTTCGAGTGCTTTGCTGCTTGCGCAATGATTCATAGCGTTTGTGAGAATTTCTCTTGAACGATAATGTAGTGTGATGTTCTACTTCTAGTTACATAAACTTTACAGTGACACTTTTTTTTAAAATATTTGAACTTTCAACGAAATATTTCCTGGAATTTCTATTCGGTGTCAAAATTTAGTAACTATAAACGCAACTACACTGAAGATCTAATTTGTGCAATATTTAAATTCTTTTTTGCCATATTTCCTGATGAAATTAAGGCGGATCGGATGTTCGATAATACTTAACGCGCGGAATTACATTTTGGTTTCAATCGTTTATTGTTATGTTTTACGCTTGCCCTCGTGTGCATATAGTTCTGAGATGACCGCCTTCAACCTGTTATTACGGATAATGCCTTAACATGCGCCGGCGTACATGACACGCCCAGCCTTGATCGATGGCCCGGGGTCAATGTGTGCCGGCCCAAATGTACCGCCCGATAGAATTGATGTAACGAAAGGGAAATTACATTTTCAATTGCTTTAACATTCACAATGTTACATTTATTTATCATTATATATCCAAAGTTAAAAAATTAGGCAATCTAATGCTTTGCCACGACCTAATCTCAGCTACAATTTTAGATATTGAAGCGCAACCTTGGTTATGTCTAATTTCGATTTAAAATGTCCGTGTATACTAACAATTCATAACGCTTTTGAGTGAACTATAATTAGAAATAGATCGAAAGTAAATAATGCATTCATTTTTAAATTCTTTAAGCAATTTTTTCGATTATCTTGATGCTCTTCTTTGTCTCTTCAATATTAATGAAAGAAAAATCTAGTTTGTACGGAATTTTTAATGAACGAACTTGACAACCTGCTACTATGCAATTCGAAAAGCATTAACGTTTTAGATATTATTATACATATCCGACACAGTGTCATCAAACTTTCCCAAGACAACAGGATCCAAATTGTATTACGACTTCCTGTTAAAATAGCTTTCGCGCCATCGGTTCTGTTATATTTTTTCCTGACGCTCTCAAGAAACCTACAATGATATTACGGATCTTAATCGGCTTATCCATTCATATAAAACTAAACTGAATTATATTAGCAATAGAACTCAGTTTACCGTGTTCATTTTGAGGTGTACCAAAAATGACAAGCAAATGACGCGACTCGGAGCTTAACTGTACAAATAATACAGAGTATATTTCTTTGTTGCGTTGTCCATTGTAAATCGATTTATTCAAAGCGGACTGTTACTAAGTAAACACTCGGAGATGAAGACTCGAATCGATTTCGATGAATATTTACTTTGGGAAAATTCTTCATGGTTTTTCGGTCAAGTTCCGTCTAGTTCGTTGCTATGATGGTCGATTTGACATCGAGTATTTGTCGAGAGTTTGTATTGTTTAATGATTCTGATTTAACATCAATACTGTTGTTTGTCTTATTTAATTATATTAATGCTGTTGCTTTTAGCGTTTCTAACAATTATTAACTACCAAATACTTGCATCAAAAAAAAATTTGTAAACTTAAAGCATTCGAATCTAACTGAACATGAAGCGCTGATAGCTTAATTGTTTAGGGTATGGATTTCAGACTTCCGATCGTTGAGGTCGTGGGTTCGAATCCCGTCCATCATTTGACTATTTTCGCTTCCCATATCATAGCACAAGCACTCCAGCTTAATTGGAATGGTAATAAAAATTGAACATCAAAAAAAAGTACTTCCTTCAACGTCAATTATTGTCTGCTTCATTTTTCTCCTTCATTCTTGTAAGGAAATCATTTTAGAAGTACTATCACAATGTGACGATAAGGAGGTAAATTGATTTCCGTATGTCATTTACTAAAACTTTATTAAACCACTATTTGTTTGCTAAGTAAATGGTTATTCCAATGAATCCAATGTATGAGACATTAGATTCTATATTATCACGTTATAAAGTATTCTCTCGATTGTCCTAAAATATGAGGTGACTTAAATTTTTACGACTATCTTTTATACTCTTAGAATTTATTACCCGCTACTTAATTCGTCATTAGCGTCTCCGCCGACACCATGTTTGTTTAAGAGATAGTAAAGCGGCTGCACTATAACTTACCCTCCTAATTTGAGGGAATGTTCCTCTATAATTACGTATTCCTGATAACGCTCGACTTTTAAAACAAGTGCACGGGTTGGATGTTAATAAAACTGAAGTGGATTTTGGTACGGCTGGTCCGAATGAAGATAGTTAGGCCGTCGTTAATACTGTCAATGTTATTGACGATATTATTTATTTATTTCATAAGTTTTCTAGTACGGCCTTATCAAAAGCTAAGCTAAGCTTAAAGAAAATTTGTTGGCAAAGAAAATCGTTTTAAGTTATAATTCTTTATTTTTTTCTTTTGTTTGTGCAGAATATTTTATTTTAAGTAATTTATAACAATGGTACGTCTCATTACAAATCCATTAAACCCCAACACGGCTTGTCTTAAATTTATCAATATATCAGTTTTCGATATATCTTCAGTACCTAAGATTTGATGTCGTTTAAAATCAAATGGGACCCACTTGCCAATGTCCTCTTTCCAACATAAAAAAAAGTTCTGAGATAAGAAACATAAAAAATACAACCGAATGGAGAATCTCCTTTTTTGAATTCGATTAACAATTACCAAAAAACTATTTTAGCTGTCACTCTTAACATAGACCACGTCGTGTTGGTTTAAAGCGTTAAATCGGTGCCGTCGACCGATTACCGAGTCATTCGGATGAACCCTTACAGTTGTGTGAAATGCAGACGCAATTAATAACAAATGCGGTGTCGGAGTGCTGAGCCGAAATATCTCCCCCGCTAATGCCTCTCATTCGTCCGATTGCCTCAATTATCCCAACTATTCGCTTTTATCTCGATATTTGATGTATAATTTGTCGCCTGTTTGTTTACTCTCAGCGTTCTCTTAATCGATTGTTAACATTATTGGATAAATCTATAAAATAATTATACACCGATATGTATTCTGTAGGCTATAAATAGGCTACAAATTTGCTTTTTATTAAACATATGTTAAGTAAAATAGTACATATGTATACTTCGATTGGATTAATCACTGAAAACGCGATTGCGACAAATTATGTTTTGGTGATATAGACTGTTCTTTCTGTTTTTCCTTGAATTTTAACCTATTAAAGCTAATAATAAAGTTGTAAAGGCCAGTGACTGACAGGTTGGCACAGTGGTAAAACTTGCCTTCCACGCCGCTGGTCGTGGGTTCGATTCTCACACAGGACAAACATTTGTGAGCATGAACATGTCTGTCTTGAGTCTGGATGTAAATACCACCCGGGGACGGGCAGCAGCGTCTTTTTCTTAGTACGGTGGAACATACTGCGATCGCCAACACACCTGCCAAGCGTGGCGATTATGACACATTTTCCGCTCAATGATGCGATGAATAGGGGAGGCCTATGTCCAACAGTGGACGATCATAGGCCGAGATGATGATGATGATGATGAAAGGCCAGTTGACCGCGAAATACATAAACACAAACATCCTACGGTCAGTATTCTACCTATCTCTAAAATTTTCGAATCTAATTTCTAATCTCCAAAATCATAGCATTTTTGTATTGTCACATGTCAACTCACTTAGCCACCGAAAACTTGAGATGTCTAATAATCGACACGATTATTTTTCATGTTACGCTATACGTTAGAAAATTATAAGCGTAAGTGATAACGCTTTTATTTTATCTTATCTCTTTACTTTAAGCATTACCGGTGTTTATCTCTTCATGGCCTTGACATTTAATACTCTTTAATCTTTATCATCTGATACAAACGAAATCTCTACGTTTACGATCATTCCCGTAATTAATGTTACAATTATTTGGAACGGTTTTCATTCAATATCTGATAAAAAATCCTATACAAAGACATTGGGTTACTTCTACTCGTACACTTGTTAACATAAAAATGGGTTCGTAAACATATCATGTGTAATATATTGTCGTGTATCCGGACCTTATTCAAACATGTCTCGAGCATTTCGGTTACATTCTGGTCAACGTTGTAAATCTTAGTACTAGAGTTATAAATACATACAATGTATTCTTCTAGTTGTGGTGATTTATTATGTTACATAATATTTAATCATAGATATGCCGTATTGTGTACGTTGCACGATCATTCCCGCAGTCAAACGTAGGAAAGGTCAAAGGATTTGCTAGCTTTTGAATAATATTGAAGACACTGAACTAAAGACAAAAAGATCTGGCAACCTATCTTACATCTATTTCACGCTAATGTTCATGATACGGTACTTCCTCCATCGAGACAGTCCATTCAAAGATCCCAGGACCAACGAAGTTTTATAAACGACTGGAATAAACCCTGCACTCACTTGTCATTGAGATCTATGCAGGATTTCCATTATATTTTCATCGCGGCACGACTGTAGATTTGAATACGACCTTTGCTTTTTTGTCAGTCCCTTTTATTAATGTTGATCCATTAACAGTTTTTATTGGTAAGAAAAAAACCAGTTCAACACCACAAATTGGCCCTCGCGGCGATTGTTGAGGAGCGCTGGATTTTATTGGTGGCAGGGACGAGTTTATGGTCGGATTATTTTCATAACTTTTAATTTGTATGGATACTCTCTAATTATGGACGTAGCGGACTAATTGTGGCGTTTATATTTATATGTGTTAAAAGCTGTCTATGGTGTATCATTTGGTATTATTGTTTATTGTTTTTACATGGTAGTAAATATGATAGTTTACATAACAGTCATATGTTTTACATGGTAGGTGTTTTTAATTCATTTGTAGTATAATTTAATATCAGCAGCAAGATTAAGGCCGAGTCACGGTGAAGCGAATGTCACACAGTGTGTCGGATTATACTAATTAGGAAAAAAAATTGGTTGATTTTTAATTGTTCAAAAAGGAAATTATTTTATATTTTTTAAATAGGAAAATAAAATTATTTTAAAGTAAATGATGACATGACCTCTTTCAAATTGATGAATCGCAGTCTCATTCAGTTTGTCTTTACCTCTGTTCACCTCATGATGCCTTTATATCTTTTATATATATTTTTTTAGTATTTCTGTAGACTTTATAAGCAATACTGACTCTTTAGTTGTTGTTTAATACATGTTACCGTTTAAAATCTATTTATTAGCCTAACTTCCCCAGCGAAGAGCCAAGCGCCTCTTTAATGCGGTGCACGTATATTTTGTTTGCTGGATTGCATTAGTTCGCTTTACACCGGCCATAACGCATGTGGTGAATTATACGCAGCGATGTGCCCAATGCTGATAGTGGCCTCGTGACCGATTTTGGATGATGTCAAAATATATCCTTGGCGTTCTAGTACTTCGAACTTAGACTGGAAGATGAAGTACAGATATAAGTATTATTCATTATCAATGATTTTGTGATCATAATCTGGTATTTATTTATTTATACTGGCTACATATCTCAAGAATAAACTTTGTGCTGATGAAATATTTACGTATTAACTTACATTTAACTTTACATTAGCCTTATTAATACCGCTTATGCTTGATACAAGAGAGCATCGTTCATCTATAACGGATGTTCTTTTTTTTAAATGGGCTTTGTACTGCTGATTTACCGAAGTAAATAAATACTACCTTAAAGTAAGATTTCCGCTCTAATTATAATTTAACAAGTTTTCGTGATTGACTTAAGCTGTTGTCTGAAGTAGCGGTAAACTTTGACCCGTCTATATCTTTTTAAAAGTAGATATGGCAGAAATTGATTTCAGGCTAGTTCCTATGTTTTATGCACTTTTCCTAAGTATTATAAGTAGCTAATTGCTGATTCTTTTTTGTTATTATTGTTTCTTCAAGAGGTAATTATAATTTTTGGATTTAAAGTTGAGCAAACGTGAATCAAATTATAGTCAAACCACATCCCCCAACAGATAATTGAGAAAAAAATCGATATTAGATCCGATTGATATCGACATTGACCCAATCGGTTGTTTGCGCTCTACAAATCGATTCTCGCATCGAATAGTGCCGCGAGTGAGGCGCGCGGTCGACGACCCTACGAGTTGCGCCCGCGCAGACAATTTGCATAGTCGTTACATCACGAGTGACCATAACTAGTCGGACGCTAAGATTTGTAAGAGTGTAGTACATGTACCATGTTGACCGATCGATTAATAACGACTAAACTGTAGCTTATGACACAAAAATACATTTATAGCTACTGAATTGATGTTAAGTGACATGCACATAAACATAACTGGAACCTTTTAAGCGCGCTTTTAGCCGTTATGCAGGAGGAAGAGGGAGAGATAGTAGATGTAAAAAATAAGAGGAGAAATGGAGATAAGATCTCTTAT
>DWLR01004908.1:0-11537 GCA_018246295.1 Papilio alexanor hazarajatica | reverse complement strand
ATAAAATAAATTTAGATGAATAATTTGTATTTTTTGTTTTATTGACAAATTCCCGATATTTAGTACACAGAATGTATTAGTAGATTTAAGACGAGCCCTGTTTGGAATTATAACGGTTTTATAATGAGTCCTGTTGTGGCTATAAATGACTTAATGACTTACAAATAAAATTATATAAATTTGAAATCAGCTTTGTTCTTATTAAAACAATAGTAAAAAGAATATTGTTTTTTGGAATTAATCGATTAGGTAAGTGAACCGTTTAATTATGTTTGCGAAGACTGAAAATTGATCATCAGAAAATTGGCGCTTTTTAATATAAATTATGCATTTTATATTATTTATTGTAGTTTTACAAAACATGGAGTCCACTGTTAAGTTAATCTGGATTCTTACCTAGAATCTGTGTTGGACGATATTACTATTTTGTCTCTTTCCCACACGAACCTTGCCGGATGCGGGCCGTTTACTATGCATTGTAAACTTATCTACGACAATGTATAATACGAATTACATGGATGAAAAATAATGATACGTATTAGTACCTATATTAATACAGTGTTAGTTTGTACACAAATCTTATATAACTTCAATATGATGTATTTGCTAAAATTGAAAGACTTTATGGGCATGAAAGCGAATACTTATTGCAAAGCATTCAAAGACCATTTAACCTCATTTCTATTAACTAAAAAACCGTTAGACCTGTCTCCAGAAGTACCTTAATCCAGTAGTAGAAATGTATTCATTTATTTATTTATTTATTTATTTAAAACTTTCTACACAGTATACAAAAAATAGGAAATACAACTAAGGATTATAATACGAGAATGGTTGTTCTTTGTTTTTTTTTTTTTTAGAAGGGGCAAACGTGCAACGAGTCGAATGAGCGATCACCACCGCCCATGAACATCCGCAACACCAGAGAAACCGCAGATGCGTTGCCCGCCTTTTAGGAAGGAGTACGCTCTTTTCTTGAAGGACCCTAAGTCGTATTGGTTTGGAAATACCGCTGAGGACAGATCATTGTTTTAAATTTTATTTGAATTATTTTGTTCATGTTGCATATTAATAGAATAGTACATATGTAAACATGCACAAAAATACCTATCACATGCATCGTCTTTGAGAAATTTCGATAGAATATCACTTACAGTTGTTTTTTTTTTGGTAAGATATAAAACCTCTTTGAGTACTGTCTGTATCTTCGATCTATCTACTTTAATTGTCATCTTACCCAACCAACTATCTAATCGAAATCAAACCTAAACCTAATAAATAAACAAAAAAAAATCTAAACCAACTTACATCTACTCCAAGAGACACGGTAGTTTCACTGAAGTGCTGCGATATGACCATCTGTAATCTTCTTTTAAAGCGAACGAGTTCTGTTTTTGTAGAATCTGTTTAATTACCAATATTAATGAGATATGAAAAATTATTGTATTTAAAAGTAATAGTATATTCCAAATAATACACTCCGGCAAAGGTTGACCTTATGTTTCGAATCCCATTACAGGAATATGTATTGAGATATTACGTAAAACACCACACAAATATTTCATGTTTTTAATCGTAGTTATTAGATCTCAATTGCGACGGAATCATTCTATTATCTAATCCATAAAAATATTTAAACGATTAAGGTAACTCGTTTGTCATCTTGATGAATCAATCAATTTTTTTAAGTTTAAACATAAAAAAACACGCATATCTCTCTAAGTATTATTATTTTAATTAGTATTAGAAGTAAGCAGTAGATAACAAGATCATTTATAAAATAAGTTAATATTTCTACACGTTATTAATGAAATAGAACAAATATTTATTGCAAGTAATATTTTCTTACCATTATTTTCCGTAAATCGACCCCCGTCTAATTTTCCGTAAGCTGTTACATTTTTCTCGATATCACTTATCAATCTGAAAGAGAAAGACCCCAAGGCAGACAACAATTATTTTTAACAAAGTTTATTTGAAGACTTTACATTTAACTTAAGCATGAAACTAAATAAAGAATAAAACATTTTTTTTTAGATCACTTTGAAATAATTTTTAACATACTACCTGAACCTGGCAAGCCATGAAAAGTAAAATAAACTCAAAAAAACATCGTGCAAAAAGTTCGTTAGAAACGAAAATAATTTTATTTCTTTGTATGGATAAGGATTTTTTTGCGTCAGATACACTCGTGCGTCCACAGAACGTCCTACCAAAGTTTCTTCGAAATCTGATCAATGGTTTACGATTTCATACAGATGGATTAAACAAACATACAAATAGTGATTCGATAGGTAATAGCCTCATAACAAAACGTTAATAGGTATCATGTGATAGATGTAAAAGAATCAACTTTCCTTTTATATATATATAAAAGTAAATATATGAGGGGCTCTGCGGTTTATGGAACAATACAAAATTAATCATAAATATTAAAGTGGAATCAATCCACAAAACACCAACCGAAAACCCAACACATATTTATTTCTGCTTCATCGAACAAAACGATATCTGTAATAATTATGGCTATTGTTTTGCATTTAAATGCCAAAACGTTTATCCGAATTTCTTTTATATCATTAATCTTGAAGTCAAGCGGAATGTCCAACTGATGATGATATAAAAATCCATGTAGCATTTCTGTTCAATAATTTGTGAATTCCTAACTACTGGAAAAACGCTGTCTTTCAAATATTACATAGAAATGTTTTCAAAATACTATTTGACAATAAAAACGTAGTATAAGAATAAAAAAAATAGCTTAGATTGGATTGGAAAATATTTTTTTTTATAAGGAATAAATTAGCACTTGACCACAGTCCCGCCCGATATTAAACGATGATGTGGTCGAAAGATGGTACGCGCTAATTTAAGTATAGCCTGTTCACCCTTCTTTTGAAGGTACCCACGTTATACTTTGATGGAAACACTGACGGCGGCAACTTGTTCCAATCCTTTGCCGTACGCACGATGAAGGATGATTCGAACCGCTTCGTTCGAACTTGCGGCACGTCCACTACGAAAGGATGGAAACCAGCCTAAACTAGTCTAAAGGTCCGATGGTAGAAAGGGGATGGGGGAATTAATTTGTGAAATTCCTGCGCACACTCCCCAAAATACAACCTGTAAAACACCGAGAGACTAGTCACTTTGCGTTTGTGGCCAAGATGCAAAGTGGCTTCTTTGATCTTCTTCGGTAGGTTTCTTTCTACAGTAGAGAAGCTACTGGTACAATAAGACATGGCCGCTGTTAATAATGCTTGAAATTGTGTTAAATTACCGAGCTAAAGGTTGCAATAGTAATCCAAAAACGCGATCTGTCGTTGAGGGGGCAGTTGTTCATTTTTTGTGCCAAAAATTATACAGTTACTAACATTAAGAGAAATATGTCTAAGTTTTTTTTGTTCTTTTGGTGTTTATTGTCAGAGATTTACATAAGTTTGCTCTAGCTAGTTTACAATGGTTTCTAGGTAGTCGTTTTCTGGTCCCCGCGCTGGCCCTCACGGCGTATGGGGAGCGTCCCCCGGGTGGTGGATGGGGGAGTGGTCGGTAGCACAGCTAAGCTACGCTAGCCGGCTAAACCCGAAGGGCTAGTTGACCAAAATTAGGGTGTGGTCCTTCAGCAATATGGGGGTTATGCGGCGGGCTGACATCTCGCCCACGGAAAAAACTCTTGTTACGAAACAGACTAAAGAGAGAACAACATGATCCGATCCCAAACTCAACGAACACTGGCGAGGAACAACGGAAACCCGATTAGCCTCATGGAATGTGCGGAGCCTCTACAGACCAGGAGCAATATACAAGGTACTGCGAGAAATGAACACCTATTAGCCTGAAGCATGAACACCTGAATAGGGATAGCAGCATTACAAGAAGTAAGGTGGCCTAGACAAGGCGAGTGCAACTTCGATAACAAAGCTACTCTGTTCTACAGCGGCTTAGATTCCGGACACCATGTCAACGGAACCGGAAGTGTTATTCGCTTTGATGCTATCTCGGACAGAATCTGCCTACTTCGACTGAAAAGCCGATGCTCCCATATCACGATAATCAATGCGTATGCACCTACAGAAATATCTAGTGAGGTGGCAAAAGACAGTCTCTACGAAGAACTTGAATCCGTCTATGACCGGCTGAGCAGATATGACGTAAAAATGCTTATTGACGACTTCAATGCACAAATTGGCAGAGAAGAAGCTTTTTTGCCCACAATTGGCTTACATAGCAAACACAGTGTGTCCAATGACAATGGCGTAAGGTTGATCACTTTGGCGGCGTCGAGGTTACTTGTAATTAAAAGCACCATGTTTCCCCACAAAGATAATAGGGAACATAAGGGAACAGGAACATGGAAATCCCCAAACGGTCTGACTGTCAATTAGATTGACCATGTGCTAATCGATGGTAGGCACAAGAGTACCATACAGGACGTCAGAGCGTACAGGGGGGGCCGACTGTGATAGTGACCACTACATGCGGAGGATCAAAATTAATGTCAAAATAAACACTAAAAAGAGAGCAAAATTAGACAGAGAAGATTTAATAGACGTAGAGAAATTGAAAGACTCAGCAACAAGCGCCCAATTCCACTTAGAGACTAGCAACAAATTTAGTGACTTAAAGGTAGATGACATAGATATAGAAGGCCTTTGGGACAGCATGAAAAACTTGATAAAAAAAGTGGGCTTAAACATTATAGGACGAAAGAAACGAAAAAAGAAAAGGAAATGGTGGACAGAAGAGTGTGAGAAAATAGTTGAAGATACGAGAAAATATCGTCTTCTTTCAGAACAAGACATACGGTGGAAACAGCATTATGACGACCTCAGAAGGCAGGAAAAAAGGATTATACGACAAGCCAAAAGAAGACACCTGCAAAACAGGATAACAGAGGTAGAAACCCTTATGAGAGCTAGTGAATCGCATAAGTTTTACCAGGAGGTCCGCTCTATCAAAAAAGGATACCAACCTACTGCGCAATTCCTTCTCGACAACGAAGGTAATATTGTTACAGACACTGAAAAACACAAAATGACGTGGTGGAATTATTTTCAGCATTTATTAAACTGTCCGGAGCCCGAACAGCTAGTTACATCCGATCCCGAGACAAATGTCGACACGGTGGTGGCCCCATTGTCGTTTGAAGAAATCAGGAAGGCGATAATGAGACTGAAGAACAATAAAGCTCCATACATAGACAGCTTACATGCCGAAATATGGAAATATGGAGGACCTGCCATACAATGGAAGCTTTATGAACTGCTTTGCAAAATATGGGCATCGGAACAACTGCCGCGAGAGTGGACAGGATGCATCGTATGTCCTGTTCATAAAAAGGGATGAAAGAAAACGTGCTCGAACTACTGAGGAATCGTCCTGCTCCCGACAGCATATAAGATATTCTCCTAAATGCTGCTAGATAGACTGGAACCATACGCGGAACAAATAATTGGGGATTATCAGCGTTGGTTCCGGCAAAATCGCAGCATAGTGGACCAGATATTCCCCCTAAAGCAGCTCATGGAGAAAAAATGGGAGTACGCTCAAAGCATCCACTTGTTGTTCGTGGACTTTAGCAAGGCTTACGACAGCATAGATAGAAACTCGCTATATGCCATTCTTAACAACTTCGGCATCCCTCGAAAGCTTATTGCCCTGGTTAAGGTGGCGAACAAAGTGAGTGAAATGCGCGTTAAAGTTGGAATAGAACTCACCGAGGAGTTTGAATTGGTTACAGGACTCAAGCAAGGAGACGCGCTTTCCCCTGTGTTGTTCAATTTAGCACTGGAACATGTCGTTAGAAAAGTATTAACACTAGATATCGGCAAACATCTGAATGGACAACACAGGGGGATTGGATATGCTGATGATCTGGCTCTTTTGGGTCGGTCTAAAATCGAGATGGAAAGCTCTGTTCGAGCTCTTAAGTCCAAAGCCTCTAAGGTTGGGCTCAGATCAACCATAATAAAACGGAATATTTCCACATGAAACGCTGGAAAAACTCGAGACAGACTAGACGAGACGAGATATTTCTTTCAAAGGTACCGCTAAATTCAGATATCTGGGATGCACTATCATGGACGCAAACACATGTGAAGAGGAGATTGACATCTGGATTCACAACACTCTCCGTTGCAGCGCAGCCCTGAACAAGGTATTGGTGTCCAGGCTTCTGAGCAGAAAGACCAAGATACGGATATATAAAACCGTGATAAGACCGATCTTGATGTACGGCAGCGAGGCCTGGACACTTACCCTAAAAAAGAAGAAAAGCTTCTAGTGGCGGAGAGAAAAATTATGAGAAAGATTCTGGGCCCGACCCAAAGAGAAGATGGAAGGTGGAGGGCCAGACAAAATCTTGAAATTGAGAAGCTCGTCGGTGAGTCAAATATCATGAGAGAAACCAAATCCCAGAGACTCCGCTGGATGGGCCACCTGCTGAGGATGGGAAAAGACCGGAGCGTTAAGGCAGCGTATCTCGAAACCCCGAATGGAATAAAGTTTTGTAGGGGTTTTGCGTTATGTGCCATTGAATTGTTTAAGTTCATTGGATATATACGTGATGTGTTTAATAAAACTGTTGGTTGTTTCAGCGTGTTTGGTGACACTTTTTAAAATGAGGGAGTCGCGTGAGTTAGTTTGTTTCTGCAGGCTTGAGTGAAGTGAAGTCGGGTGAGTGCGAAGCGGGGGCAGTAGTGTATGAGATGGTGAAATGTCTGAGAGTCGATGTTATTGCAGGGACAAAGGTCATCCTGGGTGATATGGAACCGGATTAGATAGGATTTTGTAGAAGGCATGATTAGTGAGGAATTGGGTGACGGGGAAAGAGGGCTTTATGACGGATAGGAATTCAGAGAGATCGTGATAGGTGGGTAGAAGTTGTTTCGTGTAAGACAAGCCTGTAGAGTTATTGTAGAATTCATGGGCTGCATTGGAAAGTTTTTATTTTTGTTTTAGTTTTATATAGAAAACGGGAGTATTATAGAAATCAAGTTTTTTGTGGAGGGAGGCAGCGGCTTTAGCAGCTGTATCTGCCATTTCATTGCTCGGGATGCCAATGTGTACTTTGACCCAGGCGAACTGAATTAGTGTGTGTGTAATTTTAGCGGAATGAAGGAGTTGAAAAATTTTGACGGCAAATGAGTTGTGACTGTAGGGGTTGGAAAGTTCAAGGAGGGTGGATTTGCTGTCTGAAAAGATGACAAATGATTAGTCGCCGCCGCAGTTACTACTGTCATTTATCCATTGGCAGGCTTTTTCAATAGTTATCATTTCTGCTTGAAAGACTGAAAAGGATGAGTGTAGTTTCATTTTTTTGGTGGTGATTTTTCCTTGCAGATCAATGGCAATAAAGGCAGCGCCGACAACGTCGTCATGGCGGCTGCCGTCAGTGAAGATGCGTGTGGATAGGTGGTTAGCGAGATCTTCATATTCCTGTAAATTGGAATTTTCAATGTCGGAGATGGCTTGGATTTTGTGAGGTAAGGGAGTCAGTTGCGCAAGCGATATTGATGTGGTTGTGCTGAGAGTACGGAATCCAAGTATGATTTTAATTGCGAATAAGCGTTGAAAGGAAAGGAGTTTTTGACGGACACATTTGTATTGGAGGGCGTTGGACCATATGGAAGCAGCGTAGGAGATGATGGAGATGATGACTTGTTCATAGATGATGCGAATGTTATCGGAATGAATGCCCCAATGGGTTTAATGAATAGAAGCAGTTTGTAGAATACTTTTTTGCTTTGTTAATGATGTGTGTGGTGTGTTTAATGAATTTAAGCTTGTTGTCTATATTGATGCCGAGGTATTTGAAGTCGTTGCTAAAGTTAAGTTTGGTTTTATATATGTATATATAAAGTTGTGAGTTATATATTATATAGTAAAATGTTAAGTCGATTGGATTTTTGGTGAACCCGGTGATCATGGTTTTTTCCGGGCCAAATTTTGACTTGACTTTGTTGCCCCAGGAGTGGATTATGTCGAGTGCGGTATTGGTGGTATATTCTAGGAAAGACAAGTGAGAGGAAAGGACGATTAATAGGACGTCGTCGGCGAATGCTTGGATGTGGCAGTTATCAGGAAGGTCAAGGTCAAGGAGTTCATCTACGATGAGGTTCCACATGGTGGGTCCGCAGACTGAGCCCTGAATGTATCCGCGCATACTTTTAATTTTATTGATATCTGAGAAGATACTTTCGACGGTTCTATCTGTGAAATAGCTGAGAAGAGTGTTGTATATGTTGCTGGCGCAGTTGTAGTATCGTAGTCTAAGGAAAATGGCAGGCCACCAGGCGTTATCAAACGCGGCCTTGATGTCAACTGACACTGTAGTTACATGCTCTCCTTGAGCTTTTCTGAGTTTAATTAAGTCGAGTGCAGTCTGGATGGCTTGGTGGTGGAAATTTGTTGTTTAAAGACGAATTGTCTATTGTTGCTTAAGTTATTTTTATTGAGATGGAATGTAAGGCGATCGATGATGAGTCGCTCGAGTAGATAGACGGGCGTAGTTATCTTTACCAGGTTTGGGAATTATTTTGATGAGGGCGCGTTTCCAGGGTAAGGGGAAGTGTTCGAAAGAGAAACATTTGTTGTAGATTTTTGTGAGATAGGCAGGGAATTGGGTAACAAATTGTAGGCAAATGTCAGCCGTCAAGTGATCAACGTCTGATGCCTTTTTGTAACTTATGTGTCGTAGACCATTCATGAGCTCAGCTGAAGTAAATGTGGTGGTTCGGAGGCAGTGTGGATAGGCTGTGTCATTATGGATCTTGTGGTATGTTGTGAGAGGGTGGTGTCAGGTGTATCAGAAGGAAAGAAGTTGTCGATTATAGTGCTACTTTCTCATCTTGATAATAACAAAAATGCTATTATCGAGATGAGAAAGTAGCCCATGCAGGGCGTTCTTACTTCGTCCAAGGCTGATTTGGATAGCGTTATTATTTAGATTCGGAGTGGAGGTGAGTGAAGTATTAGAATTATTTTTAAGGAAACTAGGATCCATAGTCAGTTTTGGATTGAGTACGTCCGACCATAAATTGCTTCCTCGGACAAATGTCTGACGTAGCCCAATGGGCCAGAAGCCCCTTGCTCCCGCTGTTCTTCTCGTTATGAGACTTGCAGTTATAGCATGTCAGCTTGGTGTGATCCTTTTTCACTGGGCAGTCTTTGTACTCATGATTGGAGTCAGCAGAGCGGGAGTAGTGTATCTCATCAGCTTTACAAAATTTGCAAGTGTGTCCGAACTTCAGGCATTTGAAGCATTGTAGTAGTGAGGTGAAGTCCTCAACATGAACTCTTTGATGATCGACGTTGAGTTTACGTGAGTTGACTACATGGCACCAGAGATAGGGGGCTGATACAAACACGGCGTTGTATAGGTTGGAGTTCCTGTTGGGGCGCTTGAATTTAAACTCAAGATCGGCCTCGTTGACAATGTTAGTTTTGACAGACTCGTTTTGATTTATTATAGTTAGTTTTAGGACATCGGGGGTAATATCATTACTGAAAACCTTAACAATAAACATGTGCTTAAGCTTGCGTGAGACTTCGGCTTGGATTTCGGAGTTTGATTCTCCAATCTTCTTCATAGTTACCTCCAAGTGTTCAGGGCGGTCGAACTCGATGCTTAGCTTGCCATTGGAGATGAAGTGCACGCCATCGGGAGCGAAGTTTGTGTTCCGGAAGGACACACTCTTTTTCCAGGAGTTCAAGGTGTTTGAAGAAGATGAGTAATCTTTCTTGGAGGAGACGATGATGGATGGTTTGGAAATAGGAGGGGTGAGCGTGGATATGACGGGGGAAGTTGCAGTCCGTAAAGGATTTATGCGAGCTGCCTGGGCGTAAGAAGTGGTGAGTGGCGACAGATGGGCAGCTACCAGCTGCTGTTTAAAGCTAGTTATTTCCTGTCTGCCAGCGTTTATTATTTCTTTTTTTAAGTCATCGGAGACCTGAGTGGATGTCGAGGCAGGTCCACTTCCGGACAATGCAGGAAGTACGTTTAATTCGGCCTTTATTTCTTTAACTGCACTTACGATGAGCTTCTTCTTGCTGGCCGCTGTGACGCTTTTGCCTTCGTGTATCATTATGGTGATAAATAAGGAACGTTTTTCTACTTCCCTTCTCAGGGATTCACAATTCATGATCTCCTTGGCGGTGCATGGGAGGGACGAGGGGGTGGGGGATGGATCCCCCTGGATTTCCAGTGTAATCATCCAACGTTATAATTTCGCTATTTTTATCTGGCCGAGGAGTTATTCCCCTTAGAATGTAAAAATCTTCGAATCTGGGGCAGATGATTTTTTTGGTAAACGTTAATATCTTCAGAAGTAAATGTCCAATAATTCTTAACTTCTCCAATAACTTTGTGGGACATAGGGATCAATGATACACACAAACTCAAAAGTCGCATAATGGTATGAAGGCTTTCCAGGTTTAAGTCCTTCATGTAAAGTAACTGCAGTAGAAGTTGGGCGACACTAAACACATTGGCACATTTTTCACTTTGGAATTCACAATTTTGCCTATTTTTATGTATTTTTAAACGCGGAGTTATGTCTAAGTTTAGACATTCATAATCTTTGGCGGTTTTATGTTTCAATTAACATTTGATGCCGACATGTTTGTTGCTACAACAATGGGACAGGTTTGGGATATTAATAAATTTTAATTAATTAAACAGGTATGTTCAAATTAATTAACCCTTGTCAATTAATATAATATTCAGTGGCTTATGAAATCTGAAAGGGAATTCCTGTTCTAATAAAACGTTAATTTATAAAGGAAATACAAAGAAAATAATTTTTAAACGATACGGTGAGTTTTATTTTCTGAAGGCTGTTCATCGATTTATTCAATATAAATTCAGTATTTAAAAAGTATAACCTTCTTTAAATCCACAGTCTGGAACGTAAGACTATGATTTTGTGCATATGTTTTATAAATTTAAAGTAATCAATTATTTTAAATATCGTAATGAAATGTGTATTTTTTTTCGCCTAATGACAGTTTAACTTACGGCAGTTTAGCTTTATTTGTGTCTCACATCTTTTTTTTTTATTTGAAATGCCAAATTTAGTCTCTACTATACTATAGATATAGCAGGGAAAGCATACTCGGTACTAATTTTATGTTTAGTATTGAAATTAAAAATGAACATGAATAATTACAGCTAACCAGATTTAGCTACGAACTCGGGAGAATTATACTTATATTTTTATAACTACTAGTTTTATACTAATATATATATATATATACGTTCAATATATATATATATATATATATAGGAATATAAAGTCAATTTTTTTTTGTAAAATATATTCAATTAATCAAAGTATGCACCGTTGTTATCTATGCATATCTCATAGGTAGTTCATTGATCCCTTTATTAAAAAAAGGTGAAGGTACTCTTTGAAGGCGGTTTGGACTGCCACATCGGAGTTGAATATTTTTCCTTGTAAAAAGTTGTCCAAATTCCGGAAAAAATGGTAATCTGTTGGAGCAAGGTCCGGGGAGTACGGTGGATGTCGCAGACATTC